>SJYC01120841.1:0-18258 GCA_006408675.1 Madoqua kirkii
ATGCTGTAAAAGGAGTAACATATGTTTTTTTGCTAGAAAAAACTATAGTGTTATGTTCATATTCATTTTCCTTTAACTTATGTATATTTTTGGTAATTTGTACTGTGACATTGCTAGGCAGTATTAACTGATTTATCTAAAATACAAACTAACATCTGTCTGGCTGCATGAATCACCCTAGTATGATCTTCTTGTGAGTATCTAACTTTATAATTTAGCACTTAATGGAATAAGATATAAAATAAAAATATAATCTAATATAGCTAAATATATATTTATATTAATCATAGCTATTGTAAGCATTAAGTTTGCCATAATGCAAGTAACGTTTTAGCTTTACTTCAACTCAGTTGCAACCAGAGCTGTGTGATTACTTGTAGGGGAAAATGTGTTATCTTTCCTATGTCACTGCTAAAGTCCAAGGACTGAAAAACTCTGCCAAAATGGAGAGGATTTAGAATGACTCCAAAAGCCTAGAATTACACACACATCTTTGGAATGTACCTGCTTGGGGTTCTAACACAATTGGCATCCTTCTCATTCTTGATTTCAAAACTAATGATTGCTTTAGTACCATAGGCATCTAGGCTTGTCACTTTCAGCCTCACAGAATTGGAAATAGAGAATTTTTTGAAACTATTTTTATAGGGATATTTAAAAATATTATTATTAGGAGATAAACTATGAGGCTTTGTGGGTTTAAATGATGTAGATTTGAATAATTCTTAATATTCCCGATAAATTCAGCGAGAGTCTCAGGAATCGTGCCCTGTATTGGTTAGCACTAGATTTTAAGATTCAAAAAGTTAATTGGTCTTTAAGTTACTACCTTTTTCTGTATTATATGGATTTTATTTAAACCACCAGTAGTGTGCATGCTCCTTAAGGTTATCTTAAAGAGACCAAAAAAGTGACCGCCTTCTTTTTGTTCTAAGATAAAGATTATATTGCAAAAGTAATTATTATATTATTTACCTGAATGTGAATGGAAATGAAACTGATTGCACGCTAAGAAAATGTACCCCTCCCTAGGTAGTCAGCATTTGTGTTTTCTTAGGACTATAAAGAAAGTATAGGTCAAATCTTGGTGGGATGGGGAGATAGCTCCAATTTGAAACCTACAGAAGTTACTCACAAGTCAATGGCTGTACATTCCTAAAGAAAAAGAAACAGGGGGAAAAAAAGACCTCCAATTTCTCAGTAACTATTTTTCAGTGTAAAATGAATCTGACAAGAATAGATTTGTATTCCTAGAATTATAGTTTGGCACATTTCATAAACACAAGCTGATCTGTTTAAAACAACCTATGTAGACATCCTCACTTATGTCTCTTTACTCAGTAATCATACTTAGGAATATTGTAAAGTAGAGCTATTTTACAAACTTTCAGGCCTAAAAAGGCTTTTCTTGATAGAAAATGAATAGCAGAATTGTGCTACATAGTCAGAAATTGAAATTTACCTAGCATAGTTTGGCCTTGCAATACATGTTTATCAAGCAACTTCTTTAAGTAAGAACATTTTCTAGATACTTACTTCTAAAAAGTGAAGACAAACTCTCTCAAAACTTTGAGTCTGGAGTAGAAGATAAGACAATAATAGCAAAGCAAATCTCAGTCAGAAAAGCAAGCCCTTTAATAGAGATATGCCCTCAGTGATTTAGACCACAGAAGAAAATTCCATTGCTTTCTTTTGAAGAGATAGTATAAATAAATATTTTATTTAGAATAAGAACTTTAGATCTTTTGAAATATTGTGAGGAAGAATGAGCAAAACAAGCATCAGAATGCATATAGGCATTGGAAAGCATGGCTCACATATTTCAGTATGAGAGAAGCAGAGACCATGCATGATGGCTGGAGAGGCTACAGGTCAGGCAAAGAGGGAGGTGAGACCTAGATCATGGAAAAAAATTGCACTGGTCAAGATATTGACATAAATGCCATTTCAGTCCAAATGACAGAGCTTCAAGCAAAGATTTTTAATTTAGAAATTTCATCAGTTAATGATACACAAGATACATTGGAGGTTAGACTATAGGGAGTTTATTGGAAAGAGTGCTCTTTAGACGGTAATATTCAGTGTTTAAAGAAAGGATTTTAAGGGCCAAGTTCAAGTCTGATTAATATCTATACTTAAAGAATAAGTGGAAGATGAATGCCCCCAAATACAAGTGAGAAGAAAGGGCTCGGAGACAAGAAAGGAAAATGATGAAAGTCGAGGAATAAAATAATGTAAGAAATATTGTATTCATCAGTACAAATACCACTAAGGAATGTATTTTGCACACATCAAGAAGATACACTACAATATTGTGTTTACATTCTAATCTTGGTCGTATATTTAGTACTTGCTTCTTTCTAACTGAATGTGTGAATAGATTAGGGTTTCTTAATATTCTTGTTAAGCACAAAGGGTATTATTAATATGCAATATTGTGACAACTGCAGAATTCACCTAAAGAGAAGGAATAACTAGTAACTAGTGTCTATGTAAATATTACACAGACATGTATGTAAATATTACAGAAGTACTCTAGTATGCTTGAGTGTGGGTCAGGGGCCAGAATGCCTGGATTTATATTCAGTTTCTGACACAGTGATACTACTTTGTGCAAGCAATGTAATCTCTCCTTGAGATTTCAGAACTGATAAAGATATTTAACTAAGGGATTGGTGTGAAACTGAAAAAAAATAAACTGGTGGTAGTGGTGATTATTATAGAATTCTAAATTAAAGTCTTTGCATTAACAAATGTTATAGTGTTTCCATAGAGAATTTCTCAGTATTAGTTGTTATTACCATTCACAGTTTTCCCAGCTTAAATTCCTATTCTGAATCCTTCCAAATATTAATTCCCAACTCTACCTATCTCTCGGAAGTTTGGGCTAGATATGTTAATTTTTCAAGGTTACCATAACAAAGTATCACAGACTAGGGCTAAGTGGTTTGAACAACAGAAATTTAATCTCTCAAAGTTCTGGAGGCTCAAAGTATGAAATCAAGAACAAGATATCAACAAGGTTGACTTCTTCTGAAGCCTCTCTCTCTAATTTATTGATGGCTGAAGGCAATGACACCCCACTCCAGTACTCTTGCCTGGAAAATCCCATGGGCAGAGGAGCCCGGTTGGCTGCAGTCCATGGGGTCACTGAGGGTCGTACATGACTGAGTGATTTCACTTTCACTTTTCACTTTCATGCATTGGAGAAGGAAATGGCAACCCACTCCAGTGTTCTTGCCTGGAGAATCCCAGGGATAGGGGAGCCTGGTGGGCTGCGATCCATCTATGGAGTCGCACAGAGTCGGACACGACTGAAGTGACTTAGCAGCAGCAGCAGCAGCAGCAGCGGCAGGAGTCATCTCTTGTGTCTTCAAATAGACTTCCCTCCGTCGGTGTCCTTATCTCCTCCGCGTGTAAGGACACCAATCTTTTGGATTAGGGCCCATCATAACGACTGCATTTCAACTAAATTATCTCTTGAAGACTCTGCTTCCATATGCACTCATGTTTTGATGTAGTAGTATCTTCAACATGTGAGTTTGTAGGATACATTCAAGCTCATAATACTGTGTATTCACTTAGCAGATCAGATTTAATACTCTTGCCAGATCTTCTCCCTCATCTGATAACAATATTTATCAAAGTCCATTTCCTAAATTTTAGAACACTTTGATGGTCGTTGTGTCCCTCTCTCTTGGACACCACATCTGATTGATTGCAGTGCCTTGATTCTGTTGCCATAGTATTTTGCATTGTCCACGTCATCTTCAGGATGGTGCTGGTTGTGGTGCTTAGTCACTCAGTCATGCCAACTCTTTGCGACCCTTTGGACTGTAGCCCACCAGGCTCCTCTGTCCATTAAATTTTTCAGGCAGGCAGGAATACTGGAGTGGGTTGCCATTTCCTTCTCCAGGGCATCTTCCTAACCCAAGGATCAAACCTGTGTTTTCTAGGTCTCCTGTATTGCAGGAGGATTCTTTACCCCCTGAGCCATCGAGGAAGCCCCATCTTCAGGATGATATCCACTCAACTCATGAAAGATATTGATAATTCTCACATGGATTAGTACATGTAATGATCTGATTCTCTGTCTCTAGTTTCTCTTACTCAGGCTAATCTATACCTGATTCTTGGAGAAGTTTCTTAAAACACATTCCCTCTGCCAAATACCTTCCATTTTTTAAATAGGAAGGATGAAGAACTCTGGCAAGTCACTTCCTTACTAAATCATTTTACATTTCCCCACAGTCAATAGTAGCCAAGAATAGTGATGGACTGGAAAAAGTAGGAAAGATAAGAGCTTTCCTGGCAGTTAGTGGCCCCTGTCACTACCACTCCCCTCAAACACTCACTTGCTCCACCCTATTGCCTAGCACAGAGAAGGCAATGGCACCCCACTCCAGTACTCTTGCCTGGAAAATCCCATGGACGGAGGAGCCTGGTAGGCTGCAGTCCATGGGGTTGAGAAGAGTCGGACATGACTGAGTGACTTCACTTTCACTTTTCACTTTCATGCATTGGGGAAGGAAATGGCAACCCACTCCAGCGTTCTTGCCTGGAGAATCCCAGGGATGGCAGAGCCTGGTGGGCTGCCATCTATGGGGTCGCACAGAGCTGGACATGACTGAAGCGATGCAGCATCAGCAGCAGCAGCAGCAGCATTGCCTAGCAAGTGGAAGCTATGCAACTTGGAATTTTTCTCCCTTATCACTGTAATGATGGAAGGATTTTGTAATCACAATGCAACTAGGAAAGATTGAGTTTTCTGGTGATGTTACAGAAAACCCAAAGGAACGTTTTAGTCAACCCTGTAGATGTATAGAAGCCTTCCTCAATGTCTTAGCAGTAAAGAATCCACCTGTAGTGCAGGAGAGACAGGATATAAGGATTTGATTCCTGGGTTGGGAAGATCCCCTGAAGGAGGAAATGGCAACCCACTTCAGTACTCTTGATTGGAAAATCCCATGGACAGAGGAGCCTAGTGGGCTACAGTCCATGGGTTCACAAAGAGTAGGACACTACTGAGTGATTGATAACCTGCATATAGATGGATAGAAAACAGAATATACATTTGGGAGAAAAAATAAGACAACATTTTTAACCATACTATTAACAATAATTCTCAGGTCAGAATGGAGAGGGTGAATGAATTGGCTATGAAGAGGATACTTTACTTTTCACTTGTTATAATATTGCTCTGGAATTTCAAGAAACTGCTTAAAATTTTTCAGTATGTTACTAATGAGACAACATTTAAACTATAGCTTATGTATGTCACTGTATAATGTGAAAGTCATAAAGTTGCATGAAATTCCAAAGCAATAAACTCAACAGTCACAGAGATCAGCACATCCTCATTGAATATTAGATTTAGCTGTTCTTGCCTTATGTAGGCCAGATTCTTTGGGGCCCAGTTTCTTCTTTAAGATGAGGACTGTACTACCAAAACTTCATCATTATTTTATTAATAACACTAGAGATTAGGTAAATACACTGAAAAGCACTGAGTAGGATCCCAGAGCTGGTAGATGATAAAACTAGAAATTGTCTTAATAAAAGCCACTAAAAAATTTAGCCCAGGACTTGTTATGATTATTCTTCCTACCTTTTCATCTGCCAAATTCTGAGTCTGGGAACATTTTTGTTTTATGAGATGTAACCTCGGTAGGGAATCTGAATCCCAGTGATGTGGTAGTATTTTTACTTCTACAAATTTATTTATTGGTTGTTTGTATAACTGTGAAAACAAAGAAAAGACAGGAAAATGTCCTTTAAATGACAGCATCCCTGGGGAAAATGGCAGGCTCAAGGTTGGTGAATAAGTTATGTTTATATATTTATATGCTCATGTCAGTTTTGTTACTATTTTCAAGCTGGCACTTGAGGGTTCACAGCTTTCATTTTATTATAGTCACTTTATATATTAAAGTATGAAACCTGGGAAAAAAGAATGTCCCAAGTGGTATGCTAAAACAATGTTTTGAAACAAGAAAATGCTTTTGTCTGCTTTCTTTGACTGCTTTTCAATGGAAAGTAAACTTCACAAAATCTAAAACGGATAAAATTCAATTAAAATTTATTTTTACTCTGTTAAATATATTTCATCTTTAGAAAACTAAACTAGAAAACTATAAATAGGAAAGTATATTTGTGTTCCATAAATTCCTGAGTTTTGAAATCGGATGCACATGTCTTATATCAATGAAACACTTTATAGTGCAGCTTAGAACAAAATAGATGGGGATTCTATTTTTATAGTTAGCTATTTTTATATTTTTAGTACTGCAGCTGCTTGAGGGGGATGGATGGCCTAACCAAACTATTGGTAACTGCCCTGAAAGTGTTAGTCGCTCAGTCATGTCCTACTCTTTGCAACCCCATGGACTGTAGCCCACCAGGCTCCAGTGTCCATGGAATTCTCCAGGCCAGAATACTGGAATGGGGTGTTATTCCCTTCTCCAGGGGATCTTCCTGACCCAGGAATCAAACCCAGGGTCTCCAACATTGCAGGCAGACTCTTTACCATCTCAGCCACCAGGAAAGCCACTAGTAATCTGGCATGTTATATGGCAAGTGATTTCCCACTGTTGCTTTCTGAAGAATATTACACTACTGCTTTCATGGCTTCTGAAACTCTAGTAACTCTTCAGTAAATTGTCTAATTATTTAACAATAAATTGTCCAATTATTTTAAGAGAATAACAATTCATTAAAATTTAACTAAGATTCTTTTCCAATTCTATCTAAACTTCAATTAATACAATGTGTAATAGCAAAATTTTGGAAATTACTTAAACCACTATCAACTGGATAAGAATAGATAAATTATGGTACACTCACATGAATAATATATATCTATGTGGGATATTATATAGTACTAAAATGAATAAAGATTATGTAGATCACTGTGGATGAATCATAATGTGCAAAGGAAAAAGAAAGTAAATTACAGTGTTGTTCAGTTTAGTTCAGTCATATCCAACTCTTTGCAACCCCAATGGGCTGCAGCATGCCAAGCTTCCCTATCCATCACCAGTTTCTGGAGCTTGCACAGACTCATGTCTATCAAGTCGGTAATGCCATCCAACAATCTCATCCTCTGTTGTTCCCTTCTTCTCTTGCCTTAAATCCTTCCCAGCATCAGGTCTTTTCCAATGAGTCAGTTCTTCCCATCAGGTGGCCAAAGTATTTGAGCTTCAGCTTCAGCATCAGTCTTTCCAATGGATATTCAGGACTGATTTCCTTCAGTGTTGACTGGTTTGATCTCCTTTCTATCCAAGAGACTTGAGGCTTCCCTGGTGGCTCAGAGGTTAAAGCGTCTGCCTCCAATGCGGGAGACCTGGGTTCAGTCCCTGGGTTGGGAAGATCCCCTAGAGAAGGAAATGGCAATCCACTCCAGTGTTCTCGCCTGGAGAATCCCATGGATGGAGGAGCCTGGTAGGCTACAGTCCCTGGGGTCGCAAAGAGTCGGACACGACTGAGCAACTTCACCTTCACCTTCTCCAATACTACAGTTTAAGAGCATCAGTTCTTCAGCACTCAACTTTGTTTACAGTTCAACTCTCACATCCATATATGACTCCTAGAAAAACCATAGCTTTGACTAGATGGACCTTTGTCAGCCAAGTAATATCTCTGCTTTTCAGTATACTGTCTAGATTGATGTCTCTGCCTTTCAGTACACTGTCTAGACTGATCATACCTATGCTTCTAAGGAGCAAGCCTCTGTTAATTGCATGACTGAGGCCACCATCCACAGTGATTTTGGAGTCCAAGAAAACAAAGTCTGTCACTGTTTCCATTGTTTCCCCATCTATTTCCCATGAACTGATCGGATGTCATGAACTTAGGTTTTTGAATGTTGAGTTTTAAGTCAGGTTTTTCAGTCTCCTCTTTCATTTTCACCAAGAGGCTCTTTAATTTCTCTTCACTTTTTGCCATAAGGGTGATGTCATTTGTGTATCTCAAGTTATTGATATTTCTCCCTGCAATCTTCTGCTTTATCCAACCCAGCATTTCACACAAGGTACTCTGCATAGAAGTTAAATAAGCAAGGTGATAATATACAGCCTTGAAGTACTCCTTTCCTAATTTTGTACCAGACCAATGTTTCATGACTGATTCTAACTGTTGATTCTTAACCTGCATACGGATTTCTCAAGAGGCAGGTAAGGCAGTCTGGTATTCTCATCTTTTTAAAATAATTTTCCACAGTTTGTTGTGATCCACAGTCAAAGGCTTTGGTGTAGTCAATGAAGCAGAAGTAGATGCTTTTCCGGAAATCTCTTTCTTTATCTATGATACAATGGATGTTGGTAATTTGATCTCTGGTTTCTCTGCCTTTTCTCATTCTAGCCTGAACATCAGGAAGTTCATGGTTCATGTACTTATTGAAGTCTCACTTGGAGATTTTGAGCATTACTTTGCTTATGTATGAGATGAGTGCAATTATGCTGCAGTTTGAACATTCATTTGTATTGACTTTCTTTGGATTTAGAATGAAAACTGACCTTTTCCATCCTGGGGCCTCTGCCGAGTTTTCCAAATTTGCTGGTATATTGAGTGCAGCATTTTAGCAGCAGCATCTTTTAGGATCTGAAATAGCTCAACTGGAATTCCATCATTTTCCACTAGCTTTGTTCCTAGTGATTCATCCTAAGGCCCACTTGACTACATACTTCAGGGTGTCTGGCTCTAGGTGAGTGATCACACCATCATGATTATCTGGGTCATGAAGATCTTTTTTGTATAGTTCTTCTGTGTATTCTTACCACCTCTTCTTAATATCCTCTGTTTCTGTTAGGTTCATACCATTTCTGTCCTTCATTGTGCCCATCTTTGCATGAAATGTTCCCTTTGAATCTTTAATTTTCTTGAAGAAATCTCTAGTCTTTCCCATTCTATTATTCTGTTTTTCCCCCTCTATTTCTTTGCATTGATCATGTAGGAAAGCTCTTTTTTTTTTTAAATTAAATCTCTCCTTGCTTTTCTTTGGAACTCTGCATTCAGATGGATTTGTCTTTCCTTTACTCCTTTGCCTTTCATTTCTCTTCTTTTCTCAATTATTCATAAGGCCTCCTCAGAGAACCATTTTGTCTTTTTGTATTTTTTCTTCTTGGAGATGGTTTTGATCACCACCCCCTGTACAATGTCATGAACCTCTCTTCATAGTTTTTCAGGCACGCTATCTATCAAATCTTATCTCTTGAATCTAGTTGTCACTTCCACTGTATAATCATAAGATATTTTATTTTGGTCATACCTGAATGATGTAGTTGTTTTCCCTACTTTCTTCAATTTAACTCTGAATTTTGCAGTAAGGAGTTCTTGCTCTGAGCCACAGTCAGCTCCTCCTCTTGATTTGCTGACTACAGTCTCCATCTTTGGCTGCAAAGAACAACAGAAAATTGGATTAAAGGTTTGTTGGGCACGGCCCCACACATCAGAACAAGACCCAGATTCCCCCACAGCCAGTCCCTCCCATCAGGAAGCTTCCACAAGCCTCTTATCCTTATCTATCAGAGGGAAGGCAGAATGGAAACCACAATTACAGAGAAATAGCCAAACTGATCACATGGCTCACAGCCTTGTCTGACTCAATGAAACTATGAGCCATGCCATGTAGGGCCAGTTTGCACAGTGTTGTACAAAGCATGAACTGACTCATTGGAAAAGACTCTGATGCTGGGAAGGGTTGAAGGAAGGAGGAGAAGGGGAAAACAGAGGAAGAGATAGCAGGATGGTATCACCAACTCAATGGTTATGAATTTGAGCAAGCTTTGGGAGTTGGTCATGGACAGGGAAGCCTGGTGTGCTGAAGTCCATGGGGTTGCAAAGAGTCGGACACATCTGAAAGACTGAACTGAACTGAACTGTGACACAAGCACTCAAGAAGAGTGTTTATTACAGAAGTATTTGATCATCGTTGTTTGTTCTCAATTTGCTCTTCTAGATTGCCTCCCTGGTGGTTCAGATAACAAAGAATTCACCTGCAATGCAGGAGACCCAGGTTTGATCCTTAGGTTGGAAAAGCCTGGCAGCTACAGTCCATGGGGTCACAAAGTATCAGACACAACTGAATGAATTAGATTTCATTTTTGACAGTAAATGAGAATATGTGTCAATTTTATTTCTGGAGTTATTTTTAAAAGTTAGAATATTATGTATAGGGAAATCTGAAACAGAATAAAACCAATAGTAACGTTTTTTTCTGTTGTTGAGAAAAGGACTGGTTCTTATATTATTGTTTGTACTTTTTTAAAAATTTTCTCAGAACTGATCTGTTTTGGATATACTCATATCTTAGTAGCTAGGCTATAAAACGTGGTCAATAATTTTGTAATTATCATTTATATTGTCACTTGAAAATTAACTATTATAACAGTCTTCTGTATGCTTACTAACTTCTTGGTTCTTCTTATTGTTACTTATATACTTGTATTATATACTTATGTTACTCCTTATATACTTATTAATAATATACAAAGGAATCATTCATCATTTATAGCTCTAATATTTATCCTTCCATGTCTCTGGACCAACCTTTGTGCATTTCCTCTCCTTGGTTTTATGTAAGAGTTGAATGTTCTTTTAGATTTTATTTTTAATGTACTTTTATTGGAGTATAATTACTTGACAATGTCGTCTTAGCATCTACTGTACAACAAAGCGAGTCAGCTGTATGTGTACATATGCCCCTCCCTCTTCAACATTCCTCCCAGCCCACTCCCTCCTCCCACTCCTCTAGCTCATCACAGAGCGCTGAGCGCAGCTCCTGTGCTGCACAGCCCTAGCTGTGTCACGTATGGCAATGTATGTGCGTCAGAGCTGCCCTCCCAACTCTCCCTACCCTTCTGTTTTCCCCACTGCCTGCCCATGTCCATTCTGTACACCCACATCTCTATTCCACACAGCAAATAGCTTTGTCTGTACCATTTTTGTTTAGACTCCATACATATGTGTAAATATATGATATTTATTTTTCTCTTTCTAACTTGCTTCACTCTGTATGACAGACTCTAGGTCCATCCATATCACTACAAACGACCCAATTTCATTCTTTTTTATGATTAAGTAATGTTCCATTGTTTGTATACACATTTTCTTTATCCATTCATCTGACAATAGACATTTGTGTTGCTTCCATGTCCTAGCTATTATAAATAGTACTGCAATGAACATTGGGGTACATGTGTCTTTTTGAATTATGATTTTCTCAGGGTATATGCCCAAGAGTGAAATTGGATATGTCTGTGAGAAAAATTCTTATTCTTAAAGATTCTGGCTCTTATATTTGCCTACTTTGATGCTCCTGTATCTGTGTTTGCCTAAAAGATCAGAATCACACTGATTCTCACAAGTGATGAAGGGAGAGGCCCTCACATATAAATTCAACATTCGTTCCAGTTCTTTCTTTCCCTTTCTTACGTCTCCCATCTCATGATATCTGAGAGAAAGTTAGTTCACAGTGCCCTTGATTTTTAAGAAAGAGATCTAGAGTGAGTCATGTTCTCCTCTTATATTTCATAATCTCATTTGAACATGATACTGAAAATGAGGCATTTATAGACAGAGCATTGCAGTGTGTCCTGAGGTTTTAGTATTGTGTCTAACACATGATGAGTAAATAAATATCGAAAATGTATTCATTTTTATGTTTAAATAAATAAACAGCACAAAATATTTTAGTGAATTTTCATTGGTTCTGTACATAATGTCATCTTAGCATACACGTTGGGCAGACTCAGTAAGATGGGGGTTTGCAAGTTAAAGTCTGGAAAGCACTCTTGAAAACAGTACGTGTAAAGAGTGAAGGAGGAAAAATTAGGCAGAAAAGGGATTTTGAAATGCTGTCACAGTTGCAACAGAGACCTCAGCTGATCATATAGAGAGCCTTGAAACTGGGATGGCTACTTAGACTTATCTTAAATTCAGTGAAGGGGCCGAATCTCGGAATTCCTACATACAGAATCGTTGAAAGTGGGCTGGCTTACATCTGTCTCTTCACCGAGAAGAATTCTCAGACAAGCACACACAGAACCAGGAAAGGAGCGCCTGTCTTGAATGCTGGAAGGAAATAAGGAGAACCAGAAAGTAAGTTCTTCACTGGGAATAGTGAAGAACTTGATTTCAGAAATCTTTTTTTGGTCTCATAAATGGAGTGGCTATCAGATTGTAAAATTTTAATAGTTTAAATTTTTAATACTTTAGAATTCAAAGTTTTAAATTTTATTTTAAATTTTTAATTATTTTAAATGAATTTGATAATTGCACTTTAAATAATTCAGCTATTAAGACATCTTAAGAGATGTAGAGAAAAAACTATATACCCAGAATGTGGGCCAAAGTACTGCATAGAACATAACAGTCAAAGACTGCTTGAATAGAAGAGAGTATAGCCCATTAATAGAAATAGAGCACAAAAAAGCAACCTGTGTCAGTCCATAAAAACTGAATTCTAGTAACTAAATTGTGAGTTGGTTCCAGTCCTTCTGGGCTAGGTTCTCAAAGAGAATGAGCCTAAATTCTTATCTCTGAATGGAGAGTAGGGAGGGGTGCTTTAAAAGAGAGGATATATAACATCATGCCCTGGAGTTCATGGATGGAGAAATGACAAGCAACCTATCTTGGGAAGTAGAAATACAGACAGTGAACCTGTAACTCCTAAATCCATTACCTGGATGCTAGCCTATGAAAGAGATACCAACTAACAGGGAGATTTATGGAGTCAGTGTCCTAACTCCAAAATCTCAGCCAATATTATATTTCCATTAATATTTAAGCTGGGGAGGTCACTGCTGCTATGGGGCACCAAACTTCAACTGAAACTGGGGCAAATTTGATTTGGGGCTAAGCTAGTTGGATAAGTTTTCCTCACTCCCCTTATCCTTCAGTTACTCCTTCCACAAATCAAGTTTTATTAAATGTCCTAATCACACACATGTATGTGTGACCTCATTTTGTGGACATCTTAGTTGGGGCAATGATGTGCAAAACTCCAAGTTAGATTATCCAGAATCCTACTCTAGAACTTTTTTTTTTTTTTTAAGTGAAACTGATGGAAAAGATTTCATTCTACTCAAAAGAACACCAGTCTTGAGTAGCCTCTGGTCATGTTCCTTGCTGTGCTGGAAAAAAATTTTTATTTGATGTGCTTTATATAATTGTAAAGGTTGGTGCTGAGAAAGACAGACCTGATTTAGAGAGATAATGAGAGTCCACAGAGTACCCGTTTCTTGCCTCCATGGTCCCCAAGTGACTGATCGTACACTAGTATTCTGTAATTGTGTTACATGGGCCAATAAATTCCCTTGCTTTTTGATTTTTTATTCTTCAGCTGGTCCATGTTGGATTGCTGTCATTTGCAATATAATTTTTCTTATCATAAATACTTCATATGCTCCAAATGATGGATTAAGCTTTTGAAATGTATTATATCTCATGTAAAACTCAAATAATCCAATTGAAGCAAAATAATATTTTATTATTATCCTCAGTTATTCATTTCAGGAAATTCAACCATAGATGTGAGAAATACTTGTACTTGTTGTTCAGTCGCTCACTCAAGTTCGACTCTTTGTGACCTAATGGATTGCGACACCTTAGGCTTCCCTGTTCTTCACTATCTCCCTGAATTTGCTCAAACCCATGTCCCTTGAGTTGGTGATACCATCCAATTATTTCATCCTCTGTGGCCCCGTTATGCTTTTGCCTAGCAAAATTTCCCAGCATCAAGGTCTTTCCAGTGAGTCAGCTCTGGCATCAGGTGGCCATAGTGTTGGAGCTTCAGCTTCAGAATCAGTCCTCCAGTGAATATGTAAGGTTGATTTCCATTAGGATCAACTGCTATACAAAGGTCTCTCAATTGTCTTCAGCACCACAGTCTGAAAGATCAATTCTTAGGTGTTCAACCTACTTTTTGTTCTAGCTCTCACATCCGCCATACATGACTACTGGGAAAACCATAGCTTTGACTAAATGGACATTTGTCGGCAAAGTGATGTCTCTTCTTTTTAACGTGCTGTCTAACTTTGTTATAGATTTCCTTCCAAGGAGCAAGCATATTTTAATTTCATGGCTGTAGTCACCAGCTACATTGATTTCAGAGCCCAAGAAAATAAAGTCTGTCACTGTTTCCATTTTTTCCCCATCTCTTCATGTGAAGAGATGGGACCAGATGCCATGATCTTAGTTTTCTGAATGTTGAGCTTTAAACCATGCTTTCCACTCTCCTCTTCTACTTTCATCAAGAGGCTCTTTAGTTCCTCTTCCCTTTCTGCCATAAGGGTGGTTTCATCTGTATATCTGAGGTTATTGCTATTTTTCTCCTAGCAATCTTGATTCCAGCTTGAGATTCATCTAGCCCAGTATTTCACATGATGTACTGTGCATATAAGTTAAATAAGCACGGTCACAATATACAGCCTTGACATACGTTTTTTCCAAATATGAACCAGTTTGTTGTACCATGTCCAGTTCTAGCTGTTGCTTCTTGGCTTACATACAGGTTTACCAGGAGGCAGGTAAGGGGGTCTGGTATTATCATCTCTAAGAATTTTCCACAGTATGTTGTGATCCACACAGACAAAAACTTTGAAATTGTCAGTGAAGCAGAAGTAGTTTGTTTGTTTGTTTGTTTTCCTGGAATTCTCATGTGTTTCGTATGATCCAATGGATGTTGGCAATTTGATCTTTGATTCATCTGCCTTTTCTAATTCCAGCTTAAACATCTGGAAGTTCATATGCTATTGAAGACTAGCTTGAAGAATTTTGAGCGTTACTTGCTGGCATGTGAAATGAGTGCAATTGTGCAATAGTTTAATCATTCTTTGGCATTGCCCTCCTTTGGGAGTGGAATGAAAACTGACATTTTCCATTCTTGTGGCCACTGCTGAGTTTTCCAAATTTGATGGAATGTTGAGTGCAGAACTTTCACAGCATCATATTTTAAGATTTGAAATAGTTCAGCTGGAATTCAATCACCTCCACGAGCTTTGTTAGTAACAATTCTTCCTAACGCCTACTTGAATTCTCACTCCAGGATGTCTGGCTCTAGGTGGCTGATCACGCTACTGTGGTTGTCCAGGTCATTAAGACCCTTTTTGTATAGTTCTTCTGTGTATACTTGCCACCTCTTCTAAATATCTTCTGTTTCTATTAGGTCCATAACATTTCTGTCCTTTGTTGTGCCTATCTTTGCATGAAACTTTCCCGTGGTATCTAATTTTCTTGAAGTGATCTCTAGCCTTTCCCATTTATTATTTTTGTCTATTTCTTTGCACTGTTCACTTAATAAATCTTTAGGGAACTGAAATAATTGCACACATATGTGTGTATATATAAATATATGTGTTTTTGTATGTGTGTCATATGTCTGTGTACAATGTATACATGTGCAGATATTTGCTATTCAGATAATAGATAAATAGATAGATGTGTAAACAGGTAATACTTTGTGATGATTAAAAGCATGGATCTATAGTCATGTTACATGAGATAGATCTGTTTCCAGTATGTGTGTTTCCAATGATATATTCTCTGGACTGCTTTGGATTTTGGTGTTCATATTCACACATCTAAATAAGAATAAAGATTCTGTACTCACTCCATAGATTTACTGAGTATTAAATGAATTAATACAGATATCTTTTTAGAACAATCAGGGATTTATAAGCATTCAATATAAATGTTATTTTATACGATGCCTAAGAATACATATATATACACATAAATATGTGTATATGTAATTTAAATGCATATATATACACATAAATATGTGTTTCTATATTCTATATACAACAGATTCACTCTTAAAAATGTTTTTGAGCAAAAAGGTATAAATATTTATCTGCACAAAACACAACTTCATGTATAAAACTGTATATAAATCAATGTGGTTTTGCCCCCAAACCGTGCCCATGTCCCCAGTGAATATCTGAATAGCAAATCCAGATACTTTCTCCAGCACTTAAAGAAAAAATAAAAGTTAATATACAACAAAGACCTACTGAATAATACAGGTAACTCTACTCAATATTCTGTGGAACCTATATGGAAAAGAATCTGAAAAGAATGAGTATATATATATTTATAACTGGATCACTTTGCTGTATACTTGAAACTAATGCAACATGGTAAATCAATATACTCCAATATAAAATAAGTTAAAAAGAATAGAAATTGATATTGTGTATTGTCCTTCCCCATCATGCCCAGATGAAATGCATTACTGCTCATCTTGCTCTGAGATCTAGTTGAAAACTTCTGAGCTCATTTGAGAGGAAGAAAACTGAACTCGTTTTTTTTTTTTTTCCCTCTTTTTCTCTTTCTCTTGTAACGATGCCTAACAATAGTCAAGCTATTTGTTTCTTTCTTGTATTGCACTTAGACTGCATTGTCATTAAGATCTGTGGTGAACTGGAGAAGATAGGATACAAAAAGAGTAGGGACATAGTCTGCCTTGTATCACTGTATATCTCAAAATTTAGAAAACCACCTCAAATCTAATAAATAATGAGCTATAAATAATTTATTATGTCAGGTGGGGATGTTAGTTCCTGAGTTGTGTCCAGCCCTTTGTGACCCCATGGACTATAGCCCACCAGACTCCTCTGTCCATGGAATTCTCCAGTCAAGCATACTGGAGTGAGTGACCATTTCCTTCTCCAAGAAATCTTCCCAACTCAGGGATCAAACTTGGGTCTCCCACAATACAGGCAATATTTCAAACAGACAAACTTAGCATTGTTAACATTAGAATTTAGACTTAATTTTTTCAGTCACAGATTCTTATCAATATTGTGAAAAATTTCAAAACTAAGTTAAAATATTAGGACAAGAAAGCAGCTAAAATTAGCCACTTACATCAAGTTTTTACTTGTTGATCAATTCACCTAAGTTTATTTCAGCAAATCTTTATTAAACATTCACTAATTTAACAACTTAGCAAAGCAATATAAGTTATAGATACAGTAAGATTAGCTTAGTAAGATTATGACTTGAAATTTTTAATTTTTTGTAGTACTAGAGGTTAGAAACTAAAGGGAAATTTCAAAAGTACACTCATTTTGAAACACTCATTTTCTTTCATCTAATAGTCACATATTGTCAGATTCTTAATGAAATATCTTGCTTTGCAGTTTAAATACATTATAGATTGTCCCAGAAACTAACTTTGACATTATAAAGAAATAAAATGACAGCAACAACAAAACTATTTGGAGATGAAAGTGTATGGATTTTTTAGCCTATGGATTTTTGAGACTTATACTACAATGCAGTTTGCTAATGAAAGAATCAGTTAAATCTATAATCTATTCCTTGATCGGATTGCTCTCACAAGAAGGATTAAATAAGGGTTAATAAGGGTTAAACAACATTAGAACAAAAGTTTGGAGAACAAGTCCAAGTCACTAGTGCAGTTAATTTGTTTTTTCAGAGCCTATTTCTCAGTATTGATTTTTGATCTGGGCAATACATTGCCAGGAGCTAGAGTTATTTGCAGTTGAAAGCATTTGCTCCGTTTTGTTTATTTTGTTGGGCAGCTCATGTCTATGTGCTATCGCTGCCTGGAGGAAAAATTGGAAAATCATGTCAAAAGTGGAGGAGCTTGATAGCAAGGTAGATTAATACCTATTTTCTATCTGGAAGGATTACATCTACTTTATTACGTACATGTAATGAACTTGGTATCCCATTTTTTTCTATTATTTGATTGTGGAGAACTCAATCTATTTGTATTGACACTTTTCATGTGTCCTCAGCAAGACAGACAGATGTCTTTATAGTAATGATCTTGCTGCACTCTATCAGAAGCAAGAGTCAACCAAAAAATTACATGCAAAAACTCGAGTTGATATCTTGCACGTCTGTGCCAGAAAATTCAAGGGAGCGGCTCACACTCATGCCTAGCTGACTGTTCAATGTTGTCATGTACTTGTTTGCTTATGTATCTGTCTTCTACAATATGCTGAGAACTCACTGAAAAAAAAGTTTGTATCTTATTTATCTCTGTAATTCTCCATTAGGTATATTTTCTATCACATAAAAGATATTCAAATACATGTGTTCAATAAATGAGTGAACAAATGAAAAACATTAGCATTTTTCATTGAACTAATAAGTAATTGGAAATAGTTATGAAAGAGTGAAAAAAACATGTACTTTTTTTTTTAAGTTTTAAGCCTTTCCATCAATGTCAGTTATCTTGCAAAGAAACTTACTTTATACTTACTTAACGTATACAATTAGTTTCCC
>SJYC01120842.1:0-13830 GCA_006408675.1 Madoqua kirkii
ATAGCTAGAATGGTACAAGATATTTATTACTTAAAACATAGAAAACAAAAACAACAAAGCAATAGGTCAAATATATTACCTCCACTACTACTTGGTTTCAGAGTGTATTTTCAATCATTTTACAAATGAATATTCCTCATAGAAAAACTCTACTATTTTTCATTTCCATAGATATGATTTCTGGAACATATATGTGAGATCAGTATCCCTTTCTGTGTCAGAAAGAATTGCAGTCTACCTAAAATACATCTTTTCCTTTCATTTGGAACATGTCAAGAATATGAAACATATTTTTTTTATTAACTAGTGCATAAATCTGAAAATGAAAGATATCTTTGTATTAAAGTTTTTGGTGAACATTTTTACTTAAGTTGAAACATTATTACAGAGCAACAGGACAAGTATAAATGCCATAATTTTAATCAATTAATTTACAGTGAGAAATTTAACTATCAAATAAGCTACTCATGTTCAGGGTCAGTGTTTCCTTTCCCTGTCAGCAAATCTAGTGGGAAGTCAAATATTATTCAGAAGGATGTTTAGCAAGCTTGAACTCTGCACAGGTAGATCTAGTTAATTATCTGAATAGCTGATTACAACAAAATAAGGTGACACAATGCATCCACCTCTATTACAGAAACATCCATACTGCAAGAATAAGACCCAGGCTTCAGTGGGCCAGATCACTCTCTCCAGACAGCATTGTAGGAAGACCACCCATGTTTTTGTCCCGATTAAAGAGTTCACTTTCCTTACATAAAAAGTAAGGCGTTTTTATGGCATAACTTTTTTCTTAGTTTTAAGTATTTAGCTACTCTTCTCTGAGATTATACCATCTCACCTTACCTGGATTTTCGATGGCAATCTCTCAAGTGATCATTCCACTACAAATGGGACAACACCTGTTAGTGTTTAAAAATCTTAGCTCTAAAATCAAATTATCCAAGTTTAAAGCTGTGGGATCTTAGACAACATTAAAAAAAAAATTAAACAGTCTATTTAAGGATAATATATCTAGGACAGAAAAAGTGCTAAAATGTATTATGTACTTTTTTTCACAGTTGTGAATAGTGAGAGAACATAGATTTTGGAATCAAATGGATATTATATTCATTTAGCCAGTATTCAACACATTTGAAAGCCTCTGCGTGCTATATAAGGAATAGAATGGTAGACAAAAACAATGAATTTGAAAATTATTTCAGAGGGATTCCTACGTTTTCTCATTGGCAGGTCATTTATCCTAAAGCTATAAAGAGAAAAGAAGCAGAGTTATTTTTATGTTTCTCCTCCTCTATCTCTACAAGTCAGAGCAAGGAAAATAATAGTGCTGGAGGGAGACAACTTTGTGTCTTTAACAGCTCTATGGACTTCAAAGATAATCTTCAAAATACCTCCTCATGAAAAAAAGTCACTGTTCTCCACCTTAGAGTGACTGCTTGAAACATGGACACATTCCACTGGGAGTTCCTGTGGCCTGGGAAATTGATATCCATGGGTCCCAAGTAACGGCATTTCAGCCAAAAGTGGTAGTCCAGACTTTCCCAGGTAGCTTCTCTCTTCTCTGGAAACCTGGCTTTATACATTTTGTTTTGTTTTCCAATTCAGCTCAGGATGTCTTCAATTATTTAGAAACAGTTGTAATAATGATTTTTGTATCTGTCTCTTAAAATAAAATAAAAACAAAAATAAATGGAACCTATTTAAGTTTAAAATCTTTTGTACAACATTGACAAAATTAAAAGACAACCCACTGAATAATCGAACATATTTGTGAATGACATGACAAATAAGGGGTTAATATCCTAAATATATAAACAACTCATACAACTCAGCAACAACAGAAACCAAACAGCCTAATTAAAAAATAGGCCAAAGACTTCTCCAAGGAAGACATGCAGATGGCAAACAGGGACATGAAAAGATGCTAACCAGCACTATTATCAGGGAAATGCCTATCAAAACCACAGTGAGATATCACCTCACTGGTCAGAATGGCTGTCATCAAAAAGAACACAAATAGCAAATGTAGGTGAGGGTGTAAAGGCAAGGGAACCCTTGTACACTGTTGATTGGCACATCCAGAATATAGTAAGGGAGGCTTCTCAAAAAATTAAAAACAAAACTGCCATATGGCCTAGCAGTTCCTGGGTATATATCTGAAAGAAAGAAAACACTTACTTTGAAAAGATAGTTGAGTCCAATGTTCTAATACATTATTTACAGTTGCCAAGTTAATGGAGCCTGGCTAGTTCAGTCAGTAGAGCATGGGACTCTTAATATCAGGGCTGTGGGTTAGGGGCACCACATTGAGTGCAGCTTTTGGGGTTTCCCTGGTAGCTTAGCTGGTAAAAAGTCCACCTTCAATGCAGGAGTCTCCAGTTCAGTTCCAGGGTCAGAAGATCCACTGAATAAGGAATAAGCTACTCAACATACTATTCTGGCCTGCATAATTCCATGGAAGCAACCTAAGTGTCCATCAATAGAAAAATGTATAAAGAGTGATATATATATGTATATATAAATGAAGTACTGCTTAGTCATAAAAAATGAGATTTTGCCATATGCAAAAACATAGATTGACTTGAAATAAATCACACAGAGAAAGATAAATACTGTATATCACTTATATATGGAATCTAAAAAATAAAACAAGCTAGTGAAGATAGCAAAAAAGAAACAGATTCATGTATACAGATTATAAACAACTGGTACTAATGGAGAGGGGAAGGAGGGAAGAGGTAATACAGGGGCAAGGATTAAGCAGTACAAACTATTATGTATAAAATGAGTTACAAGAAAATAGTGCACAACACAGAGACTATAGCTAACATTTTAACTATACTGCATTTAACTATAAATGCAGTATAATCTTTAAAATTTGTGATTCATTGTATTATGTACCTGTCATATTGCATGTCAAATTTACCATAATAAAAAATAATTTAACTTTATAAGCAGTATTTTCAAATAGCCTCACTCTAAAAGGTCATTCTCAAAAAATGTTGTTAATAGATAGAAGAGTGAATCCTTTTTCTAATAATACATTTGGGGCAAGGAGATAAAATAGTCATGAATTTTCTTGCCTCACAGGCTCCATGAAACATGAGTTTATCTCATCCATTTCTTGGTACTCTTTTGTTGTTGTTGTTGTTGTTGTTAAATATATATATTTTTTTTAATTTTTATTTTGCTTTACAATACTGTATTGGTTTTGCCATACATTGACATGAATAAGCCATGGGTGTACATGAGTTCCCAATCCTGAACCCCTTCCCACCTTCCATCCCATACCATCTCTCTGGATCTTCCCCGTGCACCAGCCCCAAGCATCCTGTATCCTGTATCAAACATAGACTGGCGATTTGTTTCTTACATTATAGTATGTATGTTTCAATGCCATCCTCCCAAATCATCTTATCCTCTTCCTCTCCCACAGAGTCCAAAAGTCCATTCTATACATCTGTGTCTCTTTTGCTGTCTTGCATACAGGGTTATCATTACCATCTTTCTAAATTCCGTATATATGTGTTAGTGTACTGTATTGGTGTTTTTCTTTCTCGCTTACTTTACTCTGTGTAATAGGCTCCAGTTTCATCCACCTCCTTAGAACTGATTCAAATGTATTCTTTTTAATGGCTGAGTACTACTCCATTGTGTATATGTACCACTGCTTTCTTATACATTCATCTGCTGATGGACATCTAGGTTGTTTCCATGTCCTAGCTCTTATAAACGGTGCTGCAATGAACATTGGGGTATAGGTGTCTCTTTCAATTCTGGTTTCCTCGGTGTGTATGCCCAGCAGTGGGATTGCTGGGTCATGAGGCAGTTCTATTTGCAATTTTTTAAGGAATCTCCACACTGTTCTCCATAGTGACTGTACTAGTTTGCATTCCCACCAACAGTGTAAGAGAGTTCCCTTTTATCCACATCCTCTCCAGCATTTATTGCTTGTAGACTTTTGGATAGCAGCCATTCTGACTGGTGTGAAATGGTACCTCATTGGGGTTTTGATTTGCATTTCTCTGATAATGAGTGATGTTGAGCATCTTTTCATGTGTTTGTTAGCCATCTGTATGTCTTCTTTGGAGAAATGTCTATTTAGTTCTTTGGCCCATTTTTTGATTGGGTCATTGATTTTTCTGGAATTGAGCTGCAGGAGTTGCTTGTATATTTTTGAGGTTAGTTGTTTGTCAGTTGCTTCATTTGCTATTATATTTTCCCATTCTGAAGGCTGTCTTTTCACCTTACTTTAGTTTTCTGTGCTGTGCAGAAGCTTTTAATTTTAATTAGATCCATTTGTTTATTTTGCTTTTATTTTTAGTATTCTGGAAGGTGGGTCATAGAGGATCCTGCTGTGATTTATGTAGGAGAGTGTTTTGCCTATGTTCTCCTCTACAAGTTTTATAGTTTCTGGTCTTACATTTAGGTCTTTAATCCATTTTGAGTTTATTTTTGTGTGTGGTGTTAGAAAGTGATCTAGTTTCATTCTTTTACAAGTGGTTGACCAGTTTTTCCCAGAACCTCTTGTTAAAGAGATTGTCTTTAACCCATTGCATATTCTTGCCTCCTTTGTTGAAGATAAGGTGTCCATAGGTGTGTGGATTTATCTCTGGGCTTTCTATTTTGTTCCATTGATCTATATTTCTGTCTTTGTGCCAGTACCATACTGTCTCAATGACTGTGGCTTTGTAGTAGAGTCTGAAGTCAGGCAGCTTGATTCTTCCAGTTCCATTCTTCTTTCTCAAGATTGCTTTGGCTATTTGAGGATTTTTTGGTATTTCTATACAAATTGTGAAATGATTTGTTCTAGCTCTGTGAAAAATACCGCTGGTAGCTTGATAGGGATTTCATTGAATCTGTAGATTGCTTTGGGTAGTATACTCATTTTCACTATATTGATTCTTCTGATCCATAAACATGGTATATTTCTCCATCTATTAGTGTCCTCTTTGAGTTCTTTCATCTCTTTAGAGAGCTATTGCTATAGTTTGTTTAGAAAGCGGGTTCTGACATCGCCTCAGCAGAAATCAGTGTGTCACATCCTGGTGGATGCTGGGTCCTTAGAGACCAACAAATGGAAAGACACTGTGTTTGGAAGAATTGTCAGTCCTGCTTAGCATGTTGAGGAAATTTGCCTATAAAAGACCCAAGGCATATCTCAGTTAATATTCTTCTCTATCCTTTCCTGACTTCCTTGGTGGCTCAGATGGCAAAGCGTCTGCCTACAATGAGGGAGACCGGTTTGATCCCTGAGTTGGGAAGACCTCCTGGAGAAGGAAATGGCAACCCACTCCAGTATCGTGCCTGGAAAATCCCACAGATGAAGGAACCTGGTAGGTTACAGTCCATGGGGTCGCAAAATGTCGGACACGACTGAGCGACTTACCTTACCTTACCTTATCCTTCCCTACTTAAAGCTTTGAAGGAACAAAACTGGATCAACATTCCTTAAAAAGGAAAAAGTTCCTTCGTGTATACTGAGATTATATATGTGAATAAATTGAGCACAGAGTCTTGTCAGATAATGTTGGCAGGGGCTGCAACTTATGTCTCATCTGAAACATGGGGTCCTCTTCTAAGGCCATTTAGATTGCTGGCAGGATTTAAGTCCCTGTGACTGTAGGACTGAGGCCTCCATTATCTTGTTGATGGTCCATCATTGGGGGAGGAGGGTTCTGTTTTCTAGAGGTTGCTCTCAGGTCCTAACTACATGACCCTCTTACAATGTGACAACTTACTTCTTCAAAGCGGTTGGGCATCCTAGAAGCTATGGCAGAGTCTTACACAATGTGATCACAGGAGTGGCAAACTATCTTATTACTATTTTCACTAAGCATAAAGTAATCAAGACTGTGTTATCTCATCATACAACAGGTCCTCGCCATATTCAAAAGGAGGACATATATACCAGAAAGTGGGATTCTTTGAGTCCATCTGAGAATTTTGCCCACCATAGTGACTTATCAGAAGTCTACAGTCGCTTATTCTCAATTATGCACTTTAAAAGCTCTAAAAACTGCCATCCTAACTCATTCAATGAGAAAATCTGAGCAGAACTGAGAAATAATTCAGAATTTATTTAACCCATTTAGTACACATATATGTGTGCAATGCCAAAATATGAATATGTCCTATGTAAAACATATTATATGTACACTGTTTATAAATATATATTATTATATGTTTTATGGAGCTCTCTACTGGGGATGTTTATTAAAATGCCAACTGTGTTCTGAATTACTTTTCTAAAATCCAAAAAAATCCAAATTCTGAAACACATCTGCCCCCAAGGATTTCAGATAAAAAACCATTGCAGTTGGACAAATGTACTAAATCTCTCTGACAAGAAGATCATTGGAAAAGGGATTATTTCAAAGATATAAACCTTCAGGTAAGCTCACCATTTGCTGAATTAAATTGACCTTCCTCATGATAAGGATGAGAAAAGATAGAAAAGAAATCACTGCTGTTTGTTTATATTTCAACTCTAAATTCACTGACTCCAATTGCATTAATGACATCTTTGCAACACAGGGCAGTATCAACAGGGGTGTATATTACATAAAAGGTGAGGGGAAAGGTTTGTTTTACTAGTTTGTTCAGATTTTCAACAAATGACCTTGTAAGGGGAAAGATTAGATCTGTACAGAAAAGTGTAGAACAGAGGAGATTTGTCTTTTTATTTTTCTCAAAATCTATAGCACATTAAAAGTAAAACAAAATAATATATTATATTTATCTCATTCTGCACCCTTAGGCAAAATATCTGGCTCTCAGGGCAAAATTTGTTTCATTTAAGAGTCTAATTTATCCAGATTTTGAGTCAACTAATAAAATTTTGATATGCAGATTTCAAGCTTAAATCAGCAATCAGTTATATTTGTTAAAAGAATTACTGTATTTTAAAGGAATTAATGTATATCTTGGTGACAATAGCAAGGGAAACAAAAAACCTCAGTTTGTATCAATGTTAAATGTATAATGTGAAAAGGAGAAAATACTTATAGCCAAGAAAGAAATGTAAATTAGACTGCCACCAAACTCTCTCTCCTCTGAAATGTCTTATAATTTACATTTAATATATGTGAATTTACAAGCAACACCATAATGCGTACTTGAAAGCAATGCTTGAGTTAATTAAATGAGCTCCTAGGAGAGCACAGATCTCATTAGTTCTTTGCTGTAGTCAGGTTGGACTTAGAGAATTTAATCCAGGATATTTGATTCCTCATAATGAGCCAACTGATCTTACAGAGGCTTTTTTTTTTTTAATGTCATTTCTGCAATGAATTGTTATGCAGCTTTTTAAACTGCTAGTTAAAATGATATATCCCTCTTTGTCTAAATAGTGCCAAAGCAGTCAGTCAATCAAGTCAGTTAAATCACACTACTGTTATTTCCAGTAAAAGACTAATAAATCCATCAAATTAAGTACAAAACAAAACAAAAGGCTGTTAATGGATTTTTTTTCACTCTTTAATAGTCATATAAATGCCTCACTGTCATGTAAACAATCACATGAAAACTCAAAAGGAAGTTATCAGAGCAGGGCCTTTCTTTTTCACATAAACATCTCAACTCATCAGAAAAGTGAATTCTGGGTCTTAGAGAAAGCACTCAGTCTGATGGAAAATGTATCATCTTAGGTGTTTTTTTTTTTTTTTTCACTTGAAATTAGCACATATCCACAGATAGTATTAGCATTATTTAGCTATGGAGCTAAAATGTAGCAGACAAAATCTGAAAAGTGATAGAACTTTGGGATCACCAGCTTCCCTTTCCTAAAAGGGTAGTTTGATAAGGAATCCATCAGATTTTTACAAAGGCAATTGACATTTCACAGAGGCCTAGCATAGCTGAAATTGTATAAAGGTGGAGTTTCATTTAGGAGTTCTGATAATGTAAGAGATAGGGGAAGAGGCAATTAGGAGAATCAATGATATATGCATGGTGCTGCAGGCATAGCACCAAATTGTTCAGGTTTCAGTCATTCAGCTTTTCTCATAGAGTGTTACTCTGCTGCTGCTGCTGCTGCTGCTGCTGCTGCTTCTACTGCTGCTATTGCTGCTAAGTTGCTTCAGTCATGTCTGACTCTGTGTGACCCCATAGAAGGATAGCAGCCCACCAGGCTCCCCCATCCCTGGGATTCTCCAGGCAAGAACATTGGAGTGGATTGCCATTTCCTTCTCCAATGCATGAAAGTGAAAAGTGAAAGTGAAGTCACTCAGTCCTGTCCAACTCTTAGTGACCCCATGGACTGCAGCCTACCAGGCTCCTCTGTCCATGGGATTTTCCAGGCAAGAGTGCTGGAGTGGGGTGCCATTGACTTCTCCAGTTACTCTGCTGGGTGGGTACAAATGAGGAACTGAGCTTTATAATTAAATCGCTTATTCTATAAAAAAATCACTTACCTAAAATTATGCCTACAAAGGATTGAAACAGTTCCCATTAACAGCCTTTTTTGCAATGCCTTTTTTTTTTTTTTTAAGAAAGAACTTATTTGTATCAAATATATCTCGGAAGCTGGATTGCATTAAAAAAAGAAAAATCCCAAGCATTTATATGTAGGCTTTAAACAAAGATTTTTGTAGCTTAACAACTAAATATGTTGACTTATGGGCAGGTCCTTTTTTCCTGGGGGGAAAAAAAAAAAAAATCTCTTGCATGCTTCCTTCAAGGCAAGTTGCCCACTTCCTCAAAGCCCGAGGTTCATAGACTTGTTATAAAGATCTGAATCCTTTGGGAAGGAAGCAACTGCAATGTTAATCAGTCATTCCTCAATGTGATACTGGACACTGTAAGTTTGATTTGGCCTAGGAGTCTACTCAACTATCAGTCTTGTCATAGAACCTGGGCCAAAGACAAGTAGAATATGTGTCCATATATGCCCTTCTCACACGGCACTAGTGGTAGAGAATGCACCTGCCAGTGCAAAAGATGCAGGTTTGACCCTGCACTGGGATCAGTGAATCCATGGAGGAAGACATTGCAGCCCACTCCACTCCACTATTCTTTCCTGGAGAATCCACAGACAGAAGAACCTGTTGGTCTGCAGTCCACAGGGTTGCAAAGAGTTGGACATGACTGAAGTGACTTAGCATGCATGCATGAACATAGATAGATATAGAGATATCCCTAAAACTGTCTATGAGAGTTACTAGAGCTAGGAGACAATGTAAATTAATCTTTCCAGAGATATTTTAAAAAATCATTAACATTACCACAATCACATAACTGATTTAAGAAGTAGTAGAACATACCTGTAAAACTATTCCTTCATCTATTTGGGGCTTTGGAGGTATGAGGTATTTTTAGATATCCAATTCATAGATAACCTAGGAACTGGAGGTAAGCATTAGGCAAGAGCTGCATGAGATCCTTTGAACCAGTCTTGGTATTCATGATTGTGCAATACAGTGACAAAAATTTCTTCTCATTTCACCTGAAAGTGAACTGCTTAATACTACCTAGTAATGAAAGTTGCTCTTAGAAAAGTATCTTCAACTTTCCTGTGTATTCCATAGGAATATTTTTTAAACTATGAGTTCCCTTAAAAAGACACCGAGAAGAATTTCTAGGCACTTGACAAGTTGCACGGGTGTGCTGTCAATTATGACATATTATAATGAATGGTAATACAAATGAAACATCTGTTTAATCACTTTGTGACTACATCTGTTCTGTCACACTTGACACATTGAGCAGGAATACATGAAAAATTCAAGAAAAATTTGTAAATGTGAGTGCTAGGTCACTGATTTTGAAGGGTGAGATGAGTTAAAATGACTAGACCCTTTCAGAATGTATATAAAAGTGCCAGATCCTCAATTGACTTTTGTTTCAGCACTCAGACACTTTCTTTAATGGATAAGGTCTTTCTAAATACATCACATTCTCTAAAAATAATGACAAAATATAAATGGTCACAATTTTTTTTTTGAATCAAAAATTTGCAAAAAGCACTCTCTTTCATGGGGTATAGCTGCAGCTATTGTGAACTTTACATTCTTTAAAATGAATGGGCAAACACAGAAACAAGAAAATACAGTGGGAGGCCTCAAGAAGATGGTGGAGGAATAAGACAGGGAAATCATCAGCCTCCCCACAAATACATCACAAATTCATCAGAATATGAAACAGTTCCTCCAGAACAACTTCTGATTGACAGCAGAAGACCCCAGATTTCCAAAAAGGGAAGCCAGTCTCTTTGCAATGAAGTAGGGCAAAAGATAAAGAAATAAAAAGAGATAAAGGATTTCAGGACAGGGACATGTGCCTTGAGGGAGGGAGCCATGAAGAGGAAAAGTTTCCATCACTAATAGACCCCCTCACAAGTGGGGCCAGTGTGGAGCTTTGGGAATTCAACAATAGAGGCTCAGAAGACAAAACAGAAAATTCACTACAGAAATCAGCTAGCAGCTGTTCCACTGAGAAGCAGCTAGCAAGCCTCCCCTTGCCAGAGCAAGCCTCCCCTTGCTAATGGGAGGGAGCCAAGGCAGCTCCTTGGCCTCGGCCTACAGCAGAGTGCAGGGGTGGACTGCTGAGTCTCCAGCATGGATCCCAGGGAAAGGTCAGGGGTTGGTAACCAGGGAGAAATGCTAAGAGGTGCTTCTCCCAACACAGCAGAAGGATTAGATGTGACTGTCATTGCCAAAGCGAGAAATGGTACCTGAGATAGCAGACAAAGCACTGCTGATCCAGTCCTGATCCCAGAGGTGGCAGCCACCCCAGACTATGTACAGGTGCAGACTACTGCCCGCCCCTTGGTGGGAGCTTAAACAGCCTGGCTTTTCCTAGGGGCCCATGAACTGGAGTCATTTCCTCTGGGAGAGCTCGTGACCCATGTTAGATGATAACATTCCACAGGTCTCTATTGCCTCAGACACTCCCTGATACACCTCTATTGTGGCTGCTTTATCATTCCCCTTCCCAAGCCCAAGCAAGCAAGCCCTAATGAGCCTCAGCCTTCACCTACTTGTTTCAGGGTTGGGATCAGACTGTAAAATTTAGGGGCAACTGTAAACTTCAAAATCACTGCAGATGGCAGATGGTGACTGCAGCCATGCTTGGAAGGAAAGTTGTGACCGACTTAGATAGCATATTAAAAAGCAGAGATATTACTTTGGCAAGAAAGGTCTGTATAATCAAGGCTATGGTTTTTCCAGGAGTCATGTGTGGATGTGAGAGTTGGACTATAAAGAAAGCTGAGTACCGAAAAATTGATGCTTTTGAACTATGGTGTTGGAGAAGACTCTTGAGAGTCCCTTGGACTGCAGGAGATCCAACCAGTCCATCCTAAAGGAAATCATTCCTAAATATTCATTAGAAGGACTGATGCTGAAGCTGAAACTCTAATATTTTGGTCACCTGATGCAAAGAGCTGACTCATTTGAAAAGACCCTGATGCTGGGAAAGATTGAAGACAGGAGCAGAAGGGGACAACAGAGAATGAAATAGTTGGATGGCATCACCAACTCAATGGACATGAGTTTGAGTAAACTCTAGGAGTTAGTGGTGGACAGGGAGGCCTGGGGTGCTTCAGTCCATGGGGTCACAAAGAGTCGGACACGACTGAGCAACTGAACTGAAATGTGAACTTCAGGAGGAAGTACAAACTGGAATAAAGCCATATCTGAGACTGAGCTGACTCCACATTGCCCACAATAGGTCCAGAGAACTTCCTAGAAATGTTAGAGGACTTTGGTGTAAGTCTCATTGGGTGTTCTGGGCTATTAAGTGTTGCCTTCACCAAGAATCTTGAGATTTATCTTCTATGCTATGAGGCATGTGAGGTCTTGGTGCTTCAGTAGGAGTCAGGCCTGAACCCCTGAGGTGGGAGAACAGAGCTCAAGACTTTGATTCACCAGAAAATGACAGACCCCAGGGAACATTAATAGGCAAGAGCCCTCCTAAAGGCCTCCATCTCAATACTAAAATCAAGCCCACCCCAAGACCAGCAAGCAATAAAACCCAAATGCATCATATTGATCCTTCAGGAAAACAGGAACACAACACTGCACATTAGCAAACAGGCTGCCCAAAGCCATGCCAAACCCATCGACACCCCCAAACTCACTGATGGAAAAGACACTGCCCTTCAGAGAGACGAGATCCAGCTCTATCCACCATAACACAGGTGTAAGCTCCCTGGATCAAGAAATCTTCAGAAGACACTGATTCGACCCCACCCACAGGGGACAGATGCCACAATTAAGTGGAACTATGACCTTCCAGCCTGCGGAAAGGAGACCACAAAGACAGTAAACTAAGACGAAAAGAGAGAAATATGCAGCAGGTAAAGGAAAATAATAAAACTCACCAGACCAAACAAATGAGAAAGAAATAAGGAGAGTTTGCCTGAAAGAAAATTCAAAATAATGGTAGAAAAGATAATCCAAAATCTTGGAAACAAGATGAGGCATGCATAAATAGACTGGAGGAACAGTAGAGTAACTGAGGCAGAAGAACAGATAAGTGAGCTGGAGGCTACAATGGTGGAAATAACTGAAGCAGAGCAGAATTTTAAAAAATAATAATAAAAATAATAAAAAGAAATGAGGACAGCCTCAGAGACCTCTAGGACAACATTAAACACCCCAGTATTCAAATCATAGGCATCCTAGAAGAAGACAGAAGAAAAGGGCATGAGAAAATATTTGCGGAGAATGTAGTTGAAAAGTTTCCTAAAATGGGGAATGAAATAGCCACCTAAGTCGAGGAAGGCCAGAGAGTCCCATACAGGATAAACCCAAGGAGAAACACTCTAGGACACATATTAATCAAACTATCAAAAATTAAACACAAAGAACAAACGCTAAAAGCTGCAAAGATAAAGCAACAAATAACATACAAGGGGATGCCCAGAAAGCTAATAGCTGATCTTTCAACAGAAACTCTACAGGCAAGAACAGAATGGCAGGATATACTTAAAGTAATGAAAGCGAAAAACCCAGAAGCAAGATTACTCTACCCAGCAACAATCTCATTCAGATTTGAAGGAGAAATCAAAAGCTTCACAGACAAGGAAAAGCTAAGAGAATTCAACACCACCAAACCAGCTCTTCAACAGATGCTAAAGGAACTTCTCTAGACAAGAAACACAGAAAAGGCCTATAAAAAACAAACCTAAACAATGAAGTAAATGGTAACAGGATCGTATTTACCAATAATTATCTTAAATGTAAATAGGTTAAATGCTCCAACCAAAAGACACATTGGCTAAATGGATTTAAAAAAAAAAAAAGAAAGAAAGAAAACAACCCTATATTTGCTATCTACAAAAGACCCACCTCGAACAAAAGGACACACACAGACCGAAAGTGAGGGGCTGGAAAAGGTATTCTGTGCAAACAGAAACCAAAAGAATCCAGGGAAAGCAATATTCATATCAGATCAAATAAACTTTAAAATAAAGACTATTAGAAGAAACAAAGAAACAAATACATAATGATGAACCCAAAAAGAATATATAATAATTATATATATATATGCACTCAGCATAGGAAGGAGCACCTGAATACATAAGGCAAAGTCTAATAACTATTAAAGGGCAAATCAGTAGTAACACAATAATAGTGGGGACTTGAATACCTCACTCACATCAATGGACAAATGATCCAGAGAGAAAATTAATTAGGAAACACAAACTTCAAATGATACATTGAATCAGTTGGACCTAATTGGTATCTACAGTGTATTTCTTCCTAAAAGAATAGATTTCACTTTTTTTCTCAGTGCACATGGAATGTTCTCTAGGATAGATCACATCCTTAGTCACAAATCAATTCTTGGTAAATCTTTAAAAAATGAAATTATTTCAAACAT
>SJYC01120848.1:0-17151 GCA_006408675.1 Madoqua kirkii
ACTGCCTGCTGCTGGCCTCTTTTCAAAGAGCAGCCCCAAAACCCTCCTCCTCCGTCTGAAGGGAACAGGCCAGCTCAGTGGGACTCCTTGTTGCTGCCAACCCCTCCAGCCCAATCTTCAGCACATCCATCCAAGGGTACTGTTGTGATGGGAAATACTGCCTCCAATCAGTAGGGTGTTTGGATGGAGGTAAATGATATTTTCATAAAAATATACTGAATCACACATACACACCTGTCTCTTATACACATCTCCCATATAGTGTATGTGACTTCCTTAAATGAAGGAGTCATTTATTTATTAAATCTGAACGATTGTATTTGGATATATACCATATAACAACTTCCGAAATTTACCACAGTATCTTAGAAAACTTTTTCAATTGTTTTTACATTTTATAACTAAGGCTTGATTTACAAAAAAAAAAAAAAAAATCTTTAAATAGACTTTTGTGTAACATAAAAGGTAATGTTGTCCAACACGATTCTATGGAGATGGATAATAATGATAAATCCCCTGTTTGACCTTTTGTAATTCCTGTAGTATACCCTTAACACACACACACACATTTATGAGATGAAGATGATTTCGGTGGTTGTATTGTCATTCCACAGTTCAATCCCAGCTATAACTTCTAACATAGTATTTCTTAGAATTCAATAGAAGTATAATACAATAATTTTAGTTTATTCAATATATTCATAACAAAATAAATATTCTGTATTCTCCTATTTATCTTTTCAAGAGATATTTTTTGAGGCCATCCTCCATGTAAACACTGGACTGCAGTTACCTACAGAAAAGATTACTGTAGTAGAAACATCTTCCTGGATCTAAATGTATATAAACATTTATGCATGTGCCCACAGATAGAAATGTACTGTTAACCATTAAGGTTTCATCTTTTCATTTAAAAGCATAAGCTATACATTTCCAGAACCAGTAAACAACCCAGGTTCTCTTATTAATGTTCTGAGTTTGAATGTAGCCAAAGACAGGGCATTTTACTGTAGAAAGTAAACAACCCATTTTCTGCCTTCATTTACAGAATGTCTTACTGGGACGGGGGTGGGGGGGAGATTCTTGCTGTCTATGTACATTACAAGGAAACAAAAGCTGAGGAATTGAATTATCTGCATAACTGAGCAAAAATTAGCTATTCTGTCCTTGATAAGAATCAAATATTTTAATAGATTATTTATATTTTAGAATTAGGGTTGTGCATGACATTAAAATTTCCCCTGCACACAGAATAATTTGTATTCCAGTTGACCAGAACTCTTTGGGTAGACACTTTCTTTGATCTTAGAGTTTAAGAATTAGGTATCATATCATCCATATAAAAATGCTATTTGTACTTCTGAATCTCAAATATAATCATGGTACTATTACTAAGTAAACAAAATTATGTAATATAGTTAAACAAAAATGACTACATAAATTCAATTCACTTCAGTTCAGTCGCTCAGTCGTGTCTGACTCTTTGCGACCCCATGAATCGCAGAACGCCAGGCCTCCCTGTCCATCACCATCTCCCGGAGTTCACTCAGACTCACATTTATTGAGTCAGTGATGCCATCCAGCCATCTCATCCTCTGTCATCCCCTTCTCCTCCTGCCCCCAATCCCTCTAGCATCAGAGTCTTTTCCAATGAGTCAACTCTTCGCATGAGGTGGCCAAAGTACTGAAGTTTCAGCTTTAGCATCATTCCTTTCAAAGAAATCCCAGGGCTGATCTCCTTTAGAATGGACTGGTTGGATCTCCTTGCAGTCCAAGGGACTCTCAAGAGTCTTCTCCAACACCACAGTTCAAAAGCATCAATTCTTCGACACTCAAACTTCTTCACAGTCCAACTCTCACATCCATACATGACCACAGGAAAAACTATAGCCTTGACTAGATGGACCTTTGTCGGCAAAGTAATGTCTCTGCTTTTTAATATGCTATCTAGGTTGGTCATAACTTTCCTTCCAAGGAGTAAGCGTCTTTTAATTTCATGGCTGCAGTCACCATCTGCAGTGATTTTGGAGCCCCCCAAAATAAAGTCTGACACTGTTTCCACTGTTTCTCCATCTATTTCCCATAAAGTGATGGGGCAGGATGCCATGATCTTAGTTTTCTGAATGTTGAGCTTTAAACCAACTTCTTCGCTTTCCTCTTTCATTTTCACCAAGAGGTTCTTTAGTTCTTCTTCACTTTCTGCCATAAGGGTGGTATCATCTGCATATCTGAGGTTATTGATATTTCTCCCAGCAATCTTGATTCCAGCTTGTGTTTCCTCTAGTCCAATCTTTCTCATGATGTACTCTGCATATAAGTTAAATAAACAGGGTGACAGTATACAGGCTTGACGTACTCCTTTTCCAATTTGGAACCAGTCTGTTGTTCCATGTTCAGTTCTAACTGTTGCTTCCTGACCTGCATACAGATTTCTCAGAAGGCAGGCCAGGTAGTCCCATTTCTTCCAGAATTTTCCAGTTTATTGTGATCCAGACAGTCAAAGGCTTTGGCATAGTCAATAAAGCAGAAATAGATGTTTTTATGGAACTTCCTTGCTTTTTCGATGATCTAGTGGATGTTGGCAATTTGATCTCTGGTTCCTCCGCCTTTTCTAAAACCAGTTTGAACATCAGCAATAGTGCTACAGTATTTTACCAAAGGAAATCCCAAGTGGTGCAGTGATAGAGAATCTGCCTACCAATGCAGGAGAAACAGGAGACTCGGTTCTGATCTCTGGGTCGAGAAGATCCCCTGGAGAATAAAATTGAGTCTACTCTGATATTTTTGCCTGGAAAATTTCATGGACAGGAGAGCCCAGTGGGCTACAGTCCATGGAGTTGACAAAGAGTCAGACACGACTGAACATGCATACACATCTTACCAAAGGAAAGTGTTACTTTTGTTCTTTGTTTTATATATAATTTTATTTGCTTATGTTTGACTGTGCTGGGACTCTGTTACTGCATGGGCTTGTCTGTATTTGTGCAGAGCAAGGGCTCCTCGCTAGCTGCGATATTTGGGCTTCTCATTGCGGTGGCTGCTCTTGTTGCTGAGCATGGGCTCTAGGGCTCATATCTTTCAGTAGTTGTGGTTCCTGAGCTCTGGAATCAGGCTCGATAGCTGTGGAGCACCGGTTTAGCTGCTCCAAAGCATGTGGGATCTTCCCAGGCCAAGGACTGAAACCATGTCTCCTGCTTTGGCGGTCAGAATGTACTGAGCCATGAGGGAAGCCCTACATTTCTTCATTGTAGATTCTTTCAGTGTTCCACAAATCAGCTGTGCCTATTCACTCCAGAAGAAAAATCAATCAGCATTTCAACTAACACGGCATATATTTAAATATTTTAACTTTTGTTAGTAGCTTATAGCAGAAAATGATTTTACAATGCACAACATTTAGAATATTGAACAGAACCATTTCACCAACTATGCTGTAGGAAAGGAAGCTACCTTGTGAAACAAGGTATCTGATGGTTTACCTTTCTAATTTTCTAGATAGGGGAAAAGGCAGGAATACTAAGTGGTTGCTTCCAAGTGCCCTGTGCATCATGCCTGCTGCTTACAAACAAATTATGTTATGTACTCAAAGAAGACTATTTCTATTTTAAAGATAGGTATTATCATCCTCTTTTATAGACAGCAGCATCGAGGCTCAGGGAATTACAACCACTATCATCCCAGAGTCAGACCAAAGAAAAATGGCACCGCAGTCAAGAGCTAAGTACCATTTAATTCCCCAAAACCTTGTTATGGTCACTATATTTTGCCTAACTAATAAGTGTTTACCATTTGTTTGATGAAAATATATATATTGTTAAAGTTTCTAGATATTTAGTCTGATTTAGCAAAGAGTTAACATGGAGAACTGCCTTCAAGTGCCTCACTCCTCAAGAATATTTTTGGTAATGAGAAGCACTTCTGAGAATGATTAATTATAAAGGTTGTAGAATTTTAAAGTTTGCATTTGAATAAAGGCTCTACCATTAGTTAGTGTCTTTAATGTTTTCATTTTCTCATTTGAGAAATGGAGACAATAATCATACCTAACATAGCTTTTTTTTTAAGAAATAATGAGATAATATTAATATAAGGCTCTTAAAATGACTCAGCATATGGTAAATGCTCAGTGAATATTGGTTAATTGATTTTCATACAAAATTTTACTTTGTAACAGCAGACAAAAGTAGAGACCTTTGAGAGGAGGAGCTTGAATAGAATATAATAGAACAGAATATAATAGAATAGTCTCTGGAATTTAGCGATTAGACAGTGAAGTATGTAACTTTCCAGCAGTTGACAAATCTGCTCATATTTTTGTTTTGCTTTATAAGCAACTTTGTGTAAAATCAACAAGAGAACCTCCTTCTATCCAGATGACAGAGGCAAGGATAACTCCATCCTTTCCACCCCTAGATGAATCTAGAGTCTTCCAACATTATTCAGATTGGTAGCTTAAGAGCACCAAGACATTGAATAGTCAGTGCCTTTTTAAAAATAATGACAACAATGAGGCTGCTTCAATATTTGAGCAGGCTGTGAATGTTTTCCTGAAGAGCCAGAAAAGAACAGAAGAATAGGGTGGAACACAAATCTGGTTTACATCTATATTGTTTCAAGAGCCTCACTGCATACTCTCCAAAATATCTGATGTGACTTTGACAGAAAGAGTGCATGAACAGAAGGCAAAGGCAAGTATTTTGGGTTATCATGTCTAAATTAGTATAACAGTCTCCCATTTTTTGACCGGGGAGACTTTAAACTATTTGATGAATATTAACATTTATAATATATGCATAATATTTGGAGAGACTGTGTACTTGAAATCATGATCTCTTTTTTCTTTATATCCATCAATTAGCTTCAACCTCTAAAATAAAATTGATGTTTACTCTATTTGGGAAGTGGAATTTTGTCAAGCAAGTATATATATATATGTATACATACACACACACATGGCAAAAACACTGACTGTCAAGAATTTTTTTTTAAGAAATAAAAAAATCATAACAGGAGTATAGAAATTACCTCCCAAATAATCATAACATTGTTGATTTCCACATGTAGCTTTGTTCATCTAATTTCAAAGAAACATACTGATTTGAATATTTTTATTTACAAAATGGTTTTTAATGTTTGAATTATGTATCTTAGAATTTAATATTATATTGCAGTCACTCAATTTTAATAGTCTTTTCTTTTATCTTTTAATTGTGAGCTCTTTGGGGTCAGCAACTATTTCATTTACCCACTGTAAGCCTGTAACAATCACTAGTGGAGCAATATTCCTATAGACAATGATTGAGATAACATTCAATTTTCTGTCCTCTTCTTGCTAGACTTTACATGACCATTTTTAAAATTTTATTTTTCATTGGAGAATAATTGCTTTATAACGCTGTATAGTTTCTGCTGAACAACAGGTGAATCTACAGGAAGTGTATAAATGTCCCCTCCTTTCTGAATCTTCCTCCCAGCACTCACCTCATGCTCTAGGCTGTCTCAGAGCATGGGTTGAATGCTCTGTACTATGTACCAGTTCCCCACTAGCTATCTATTTAGCTTATGGTAATGTTTATGTTTCAGTGCTACTCTTTCATGTGTCCGTCTCTTCACTGCCCCTGCTGTGTCCTCAAGTCTGTTCTTGAGGTCTGTGTCTCTATTCCTGCCCTACAGTCAGTTCAGAGCCTCAGTCGTGTCTAACTCTTTGCAGTACAATGAACTGCAACACGCTAGGCTTCCTGTCTATCACCAACTCCCGGAGCTTCCTCAAACTCATGTCCATCGAGTTAATGATGCATCCAACCATTTCATCCTCTGTTGTCCGCTCACTCACCTAGAGCCAGAAATCCTGCAATGTAAAGTCAAGTGGACCTTAGAAAACATAACAATGATCAAAGCTAGTCGAGGTGATGAAATTCCAGCTATTCTATTTCAAATCCTAAAAAATGATTCTATTAAAGTGCTGCACTCAATATGCCAGCAGATTTGGAAAACTCAGAAGTGGCTACAGGACTGGAAAAAAGTCAGTTTTCATTCCTATCTCAAAGAAAGGCAACGTCAAAGAGTGTTCTAAACAGTCAGCAAAAACAAGACCAGGAACTGACTGTGGATCAGATCATAAACTTCTTATTGCAAAATTCACACTTTGAAGAAAGTAGGGAAAACCACTAGACCATTTAGGTATGACCTACATCAAATCCCTTATGCTTATACAGTGGAAGTGACAAATAGATTCAAGGAATTAGATCTGATACACAGAGTGCCTGAAAAACTTTGGGAAAAGGTTTGTGACATTACAGAGGAGGTAGTGATCAAGACCATCCCCAAGAAAAAGAAATACAAAAAGATAAAATGGTTGTCTGAGGAGTCCTTACAAATGGCTGAGAAAAGAAGAAAAGCTAAAGGCAAAGGAGAAAAGGAAAGATATACCCATCTGAATGCAGAATTCCAAAGAATATCAAGGAGAAATAAGAAAGTCTTCTCAGTGATCAACTCAAAGAAATAGAGGAAAACAATAGAATGTAAAAGACTAGAGATCTTTTCAAGAAAATTAGAGCTATCAAGGGAATATTTCATGCTAAGATGGACACAATAAAGAACAGAAACATTATGGACCTAACAGAAGCTGAAGGTACCAAAAAGAGCTGGCAAGAATACACAGAAAAACTATACAAAGACCTTAATGACCCACATAACCACGATGGTGTGATCACTCACCTAGAGCCCGACATATTGGAATGTGAAGTCAAGTGGGGCTTAGAAAGCATCACTATGAACAAAGCTAGTGGAGGTTACTGAATTCCAGTTGAGCTATTTCAAATCCTAAAAATATGATGCTGTGATAGCGATGTACTCAATCTGCCAACAAATTTGGAAAAATCAGCAGTGGCAATAGGACTGGAAAACGTCAGTTTTCATTCCAATCCCAAGGAAACGCAATGCCAAAGAATATTCAATCTACAACACAGTTGCACTCATTTCACGCACTAGCAAAGTAATGCTCAAAATTCTCCAAGTCAGACTTCAACAGTATGTGAACTGTGAACTTCCAGGTGTTCAACTGGATTCAGAAAAGGCAGAGGAACCAAAGGTCAAATTGCCACCATCCACTGGATCATAGAAAAATCAAGAGAGTTCCAGAGCATCTACTTCTGCTTTATTGACTACACCAAAGCCTTTGGATGTGTGGATCATAAGAAACTGTGGGACATTATTCAAGAGATGAGAACACCAGACCACCTTACCTGCCCCCTGAGGAATCGGTATGCATGTCAAGAAGCAACAGTTAAAACCAGACATGGAAATAAGACTGGTTCCAAATTAGGAAGGAGTGTTCAAAGCTGTATATTATCACCCTGCTTATTTAACTTCTAGACAGAATACATCTTGCAACATGCCAAGATGGAAGAAGAACAAGCTGGAATAAAGATTGCCAGGAAAAATATCAATAACCTCAAATACACAGGTGACACCACTCTTATGTCAGAAAGCAAAGAACTAAAGAGCTTCTTGATGAAAGTGAAAGAGGAGAGTGAAAACGTTGGCTTAAAACCAACATTCAGAAAACTAAGATCATGTCATCTGGTCCCATCACTTCATGGGAAATAGTTGGGAAACAGTGGAAACAGTGTCAGACTTTTATTTTTGGGGGCTCCAAAATCACTGCAGATGGTGACTGCAGACATGAAATTAAAAGACACTTACCCCTTGGAAGGAAAGTTATGATCAACTTAGATAGCATATTAAAAAGCAGAGATATTTCTTTGCCAACAAAGGTCCATCTAGCAAGTCTATGGTTTTTCCAGTGGTCATGTATGGATGTGAGAGTTGGACTGTGAAGAAAGCTGAGCACTGAAGAATTGATGCTTTTGAACTGTGATGTTGGAGAAGACGCTTGAGAATCCCTGGGACTGCAAGAAGATCCAACCAGTCCATCCTAAAGGATAGAACACCAGTCCTGGGTGTTCATTGGAAGGATGGATGCTGAAGCTGAAACTCCAGTATTTTGGCCACCTCATGTGAAGAGTTGACTCATTGGAAAAGACCCTAATCTGGGAGCGATTGGGGGCAGGAGGAGGAGACAACAGAGGATGAGAAGGCTGGATGGCATTACTGACTCAATGGACATGACTTTGAGTGAACTTGAAGAGTTGGTGATGGATAAGGAAACCTGGCATGCTGCAGTTCATGGGGTAGCAAAGAGTTGAACACGACTGAGTGACTGAACTGAACTGAACTGAAAGGATATACAAATGTAAAACATGCTTCTTATAATGTTACAAAAGTGAGAAAAAGTATGAAGATGAGGCAAGATTTTGAGGCAGGAGTTAGAAATTTAAGAAAATTCAAGTCAGCCCTAATCCTTTTATTTATTTATTCATTCATTTTTGTTCTGTTTTGAATGAAAAATTTGTTTTATTTCAGATGCCAGCAACTAGGGGTAGGGGGAGATTGGTGAACTTCTGTCCAAAAGCCAACTCCTCCCTCCCTAACAAACAGTGGGGCAAGAAATTTTATAAACAGAAGTGGGGGGGGGGTGCTGCATAAAGAAATAGCACAGTCATCTCTAACATCTTCAAACTGATCATTAGTGGTCTGATCAGCACCATCTTGGTGGATTTAGGCACAGTTAATCTTCAGTCTCAGGGTTCAGTTTTTCCCATTTCTTTGTGGTCACTTCTCAGAATTGTAGCAGCTCATGTCCTGGGTACAGTCTGGTCATCACGTAGTTAGCTTTTCCACCTGATATGTTAGTATCTATAAGACAACTCACAGGATATGGCTCAGAATATTATCTATAGCCCTTGAGAAAGAGCTAAATGTCCTTGACTATGCTTAATGACTACATTATTGCTATTTAATCTCCTTGGACTGTTACCCTTTGTTTCCACGTTTCTCTCTTCTCTGATTAAACTTCTTTGACTAAAATTTCCACAGACAAAAGACAGGCAGAGGGCATGGCCTAATCCTTTTAAAGAATGAGGAAGAGTAAAAGTTCTCAGCAATGGGAAAGAGCTTTTAGCCAGAAAATTCCAGACTTTCTTGGTAAGACCCTATCTTTCATTGTACACATGACTCTCAGTCTTCCATTCCTACCTTCACACGTGTACTATGTATTTGGTGTCTAGCAAGATTATCAACCATTCCCAATTGTTTGGATTCTCATAAGGACTTCTATACCATTTTATTTGATCCCATTTCCCACCTGTCCACACTCTTGACACCCTTTTACCTATGGAACTCAGTGTCAGCAGCAAAACCCACAAGTTCTGGACTTCTTTTAATATTATTTATTCAAGCTTTGTGCTCCAATGGAACTTACAACTCTCCTAAAGATTCTGTCATAAAGTGTTTTCCTTACTTCTTTTGCTGCTTTCAGATAATTCTACCTCTCTCTAGGAAAAGCAAACAAAGAAAAAAAACGTAAGGTTTGAATGTCATGACATCAGAAAATATACTATCCATTGCTCACTGCAATCAACTCCTCATTTACCTCTCTTCATACTCTAAAGATTTATAGTCCTGGCTGTTATTTTTCCCAATAATACTCTTGTCATAATTCTTAATGATTTCAATATTTGCATACTGATATCTAGCCCTATTAGTTTCTTGTTCTCTCTTCTTATTGTCTTGCCTTCGAATTTCCTCAGATACTCATTCCCATTGTCATATTCTATAATAGATGTTGTCTTTACCAATAGCCTTAATAATTTTTTAAACACACTCTCCTATTATTTCCCAAATCATAAACTCTTTCCTTAGCATTCCTTGTCTTTTAACTCCAATGCAATCTTCAATCTACTGTTTCTATCACCTTTTTGCTGTCCATCACTACTTATATGCTTCACTTACTTTATCTATAAATATCTTGACCATCATTGCTCTTTGACTATACCTCTCCTCCCACCATTTTTCTGTTTTATAGATCTCATCCTGGAAAAAATTTCACATTGGCCAAAACCTTGTGTCTACATGCTCCAAACTTCTTCCTAGATAAATAAATATTATTGGTAGAAAAAATAAAAGCATGTTGTCTGGTCTTACTTTAAATGTAACTGCTTGTGGCTCTTTAAGCACACTGTTTTTCCTTAGTCATTTCATCCTCTCATTCTAATCATTATGTATTTTGTTATCTTTAATCCAACCTCCAACTCCTCCATTCCCATCCTCGCTCAGCTTCTAATTTTCCAGGTAAAAGAAAAACAACAAAAAACTTGTTTCCAAGCTTCCACCATTATACCTGAATCCTGCATATGGAATATTCATATCTATATCACTCACCACCATCTAATATGCTACATATCACCTTTATGTATTTTGTTTATTGTGTATTCTTTTCCCTTTGCAGTCATTATAAATTTCAAGTGGAAAATATTTTTTGTCTTTGTTATTATCACTGTGACTATAATATCTACAACAACATTTGTTAGGAAAAATGCAATAAATATCGTGTGCATTCATATGTGTATGTATATATGGAAAAATAATTTTCCCTCTACTGTACAGCTGAACCCTCCATACAAAAAAATAATATATAGATTAATAGAAGAAAAGCAAATAGATATGTATAGAGATACAACTGAGTAACTCTCCAAAATAAGTCGTCACCATCTTAAATACTATTTTTAGCTAAGGAATAAAGAAAGATGTTGGGGTTGAGAGGTGGAAAAAGATCAGTTACGAGAATTACCAGGAAAATCAAGGTAAAGAAGGGTAAAATTGTTTTAAATATATAAATCTGTGCTTCGTCATTGATAAGAATTTCTAGAGATTCTAGTGATTCTCTCCTCCCTGGTACGAAGAAGGTAAGGTAACCTTACAAGTGGAGATTGCTGTTTTCAATGCAAATTTCTCTTACAAAAGGGTACTTTCTACTCAGCTTTCGGAGCTTCTGTGTCTGCTATTTTTTTTTAAAAATAGTCACCCTAAAATGAAATAGGTATATTTTCGGGTGACAAATCCTGCCTCCTTTTCACATAATGTATACACATTCTATTTAAATGATTTCATGAGGTAGATCTTACAATCTTCTTTTTAAAAATGATGAAACTGAGGTATAGACAGTTGAAGTTACTTTCTAAGGACCATTGATCAATCTACTGGTGGAAACAGACTTCCAGCCTATGTCATTCTAAACCCAAAGCTAAATATGTGTTAATTTAAATCCAAAATATCAGTTCTAAATGTTTGTGCCCAGAATATTTGTCCATATTTATCTCACTATGCCTTCTTACACAGGCTTCTTAGGCAGTGTTAGAAGTAGAGAACCTTGCCAATGAAAGAGACCTAACAGACATAACCCCGGGCTTCCCTGGTGGCTCAAACAGTAAAGAATCTGCCTGCAATGCAGGAGACCTGGGTTCAGTCCCTGGGTCAGGAAGATCCCCTGCAGGAGGAAAAGGCAACCCCCTCCAGTATTCTTGCCTGGAGAATTCCATGAACAGAGGAGCCTGGCAGGTTACAGTCCACGGGATCCCAAAGAGTTGGACATGACAACAGCTAACTTCTTTTTTCTTTCTTTCTTTCTTTCTTTCTTTCTTTCTTTCTTTCTTTCTTTCTTTCTAAGAGACACAAGTGTGATACTTGGGTTGGGAAGATCCCTTGGAGGAGGGCAGGGCAGGACAGAGGTGCCTGGTGGGCTACAGTCCATAAGGTCTCAAAGAGTCAAACACAGCTGAAGTGAATTAGCCTTCACACAGACACACACCTTCTCACACACATCTTAGACTCATCCATCAACCTAGAAAACCTCCTGTCCTTTCACATGCCTTAGGCTAGGCCAGCCCAGTCAGTCATGTGAATAGGTGTCCTGTTTCAGCATCTGGGAAGTGTTCCACTTCCTGAATGTTGAAATTGTATTTATTCTTCAGGACATATGTAGAATATGTCCTCTCTGTCTTTGTGTGTGTGTGTGTGTCTTTCAAATTTTTCTCAACTGGATTTTCTCTTCCTTAACTTTCAACAATATCACTATCTACCTTAGAGCACATATTTAAAGTACAAAGCAGAGAAAGATATCCATCTTATCTGTTTTGACTTCCTCCAGACACTCTAGCAGACCACAAACTCCTTGTAGTGCTTATTCATTTTTATATCTCAGTACAGCAACATCACTGGATGCTTTTCATCTGATAATTATAACACTCCTTGAATAGTTGCTGCTAAACGTTGTTCTAAGACATTACATATGTTAATTAATTCAATCTTCATAAATCTGTGGCAATAGTACTATCATTATCCAAAATTTTGACATTGCAAAGTGAAATACAGAGAACTGACAAGAAGTTTCTCATCTGGGAGTGTGAGCTCAAAAATCTCATAGTTAATAATTATTTGAGCTGGGATTTGTACTGAGGCAACCTGGTTCCATAGGACTTGTACATTTTAAACCATGAAAAGATACTATCTTTTGGCTAGTGATCGGTAAATTTACCATAAATGTTCATTGAATCCAATAGGCTCAATAATAGCATCTTAAAAATATAAAAACACAGGTATACTAAAGGAATGGGTGTTATCTTGTGATATCTTTATCTGGCCTTTCATGGCAAAATTAGGTCATTGTAATTACAAGATTTATATATATGTTAATATTAGGAGTGATCATAACAGGCTCATTAAGGCTAATTGCATTGAATTAAGGTAGAATTTGCATTGTATGTCAAGTGATAAAACATTGCATGCACCAGACAAGCTAAGGGGTTTTTTTTAAGTATATTTCCAAGATCAAGTAGAAGACTTGATCACACAGAAATAAACTGAAAGTCTATTGTAGAGCCTCAAATTGGTCCAGCAAAAGGAAGAAAACATCTGAAATTTCAGTTGCATAATTATTTGTGTAAATTGATATCAGACTTGCCTTTCACAGACTTTCCTTATTCTGACTGGCCTCAGGGAAGAAATAGTACTACCATTTTGAGGGAGAAGGAAATTTCCTCTACTTTTCTAGGTTCAACTGGCTGATCTAAAAATAAATTGATATGAGACAGATTAACAGAACAATACCAAATAAAAGTTTAATCATATGTGTACATTGGGGAGACCCAGGAAAACTGAGTCATTTATCAAAATGACAGAAGGCTTTATCTTAAATACCGTCTTTAACTAAAAACAAGACAAAACAAAAAGTTGCTGGGAGTAGTAGTTTGGAACTCCAAAGGGAAGGAAGGCAATTCATATGGAGGTAGAAAAGCAAATGCTTGATGAGCAGAGGTTTGATGTGTCCAGCTGAAACAAGGGAGCACAGAGCAGACTCTGATCTTTAGGTCCTGTCTAGAGTTTCCTCGGGGTTCTCTGGTGGCTCATTGGGAAAGAATCTGCCAATTCCTGAGACACAGATCAGGAAGACCCCCTGAAGAAAGAAATGACAACCCACTCCAGTATTCTTGCCTGGAAAACTCCCATGGACAGAGGAGCCTGGCGGGCTACAATCAAGGAGGTAGCAAAAGAGTTAGACAAAACTTAGAAACTAAATAATAACAAGAGTTAACCCAAGCCCCTAAGTCATGTTCTTTGAGGATATCTCTGGTGCTGGCTCTATTCCAGGAATAGGCCCTTTGTAGAAATTCTTTTAGGCAGTTACGGAGAAGATCAGAGTTTCTTCCTAAGTCTTTTGAACCTTGGTCATTTTTTTTTTAAATAGTGCACATGCCGAAGAGAAGTTTGGGGATGTCAAGTTTTGTTCTCCAACAACATACACCCTCTACATTGCACAAAGAAGTGCTGAGATTTATATTTTTGAACTACAGAGAAGGAAAAACAAAATTAAGATAAGTGAAATGTGGGTAGAAACTGAATTTTTAAAAAAGAAAAAAGTAGATATCATTTAAAAACTATCTACATAGCTATTTTCAAAGAAAGTATGCTAAAGAGCCATTTCCCAAACATCAACATAAAGATATATTTTTAGTGTGTCACTGAGAAGAATTTTCCTTTTCTTAATTATGTTAAAACTTTGGTTTTTTTAAAAAGTAATTTAGAAAAAACAATGTAATTTAGATGTTATTTATGTACTGTGAGTATTATGTAAGCAGGTATGGTCAGGGGTCCCCAAAGAAAAGAACCAGGTATGGCTTTCTTAACAGAAGAAATGCTGCTTTTGGCCTAAGCCATTTTATGACCTAATCCTGATGTGCTTGCCCTTGAGTAGGTCTTAGTAATAAGGAACTTGAGAACAAATTGTTCCCAAGAGAATTCTCTAGACAATTAACAACAGCAGAGATAACAAATCAGTTGTTAAGAACTCTCTTGTCTGTTTCAATAGTAAAGTCTAGCTTGAAGCACTTTCTTGAGCAGTTACATAGTCAAACACACCTGGAAATCAACCATCAAACCAACTAGAATCTCAGAGATGATGACATTAATGTCTTCTGACTCTCATGACTTCAATCAACTAAAACTTGGACTCTGCCAGCCTCCTAAGCCCCTTTATGAATGTGCATGTACCCTTAACTTACAACTTCCCCAATTTTGCCACTTTAGGAGACACTACTTGAGGAAAGGGCCCCAGTATTCTCCTTACTTGTTCCTGTCTCTTATACACATCTGATCCAAAACAAAATAGTTCTGTTTAATAACACCGTGAAATAGGTATTTATCATTTTAATCTAATCCTTTATAACTTTTTATTTTCTTAATTTATTTAAAAAACAAGGAGGAAAGAAATATATTTATCAAAAACTTACTATGGTCAATAAGTCTAATAAGAGTCAATTCATTAGGTTTTTTAAATGATATATATTTCATATATTACAGAAACATGCTTTATGTAAAGTGAATTCCCCTAGCATATCTGCATGTCCTTCAGTTTCTACTGTTTAGTTATTACCTCTCAGGTCATTAGTTGTACCTGTTTTCTTAGCCACTTCAAATAGTCTAAGAGTAAATTTTTACAATCTTTGTTAAACACGAACAAAACACACTGAAGATTTTGGTGACCAGGCCATCTGTAATGATGTGGCCCTTCACATCTGATGATTGGGAAGCAATCTCCAAATCTTACACATTAATATTTTTTAAAGATATTAGTCATCCCAGAATAGCCAAATATATAAGTCCAAGGTGTACTCTGAATTTCAAGGAAAAGCGACTCTCTTTAAAGACATTATTTCATTTTTAATATGATGTCAGTGGCCCTTCAAAACTCTCCCTTCATCTCCTTGAACACTACTTTCACTATTTACATGATCATTTATGAGTATTTTTTGTCATTATTCAGTCAGTAAGTCTTGTCTGACTCTGTAATCCCAAGGATGCAGCACACAGGCTCCCCTGTCCTTCACTATCTCCAGGAGTTTGCTTAAATTCACAGTCAGTGATGCTCTCTAACCATCTCATCCTCTGCTGTCCCCTTTTCCTTTTGCCTTCAATCTTTCCCTGTATCAGGATCTTTTTCAGTGAGTTGGTTCTTCGTATCAAGTGGCCAAAGTGTTGGAGCTTCAGCTTCAGCATGGGTCCTTCCACTGAATATTCATGGTTGATTTCCTTATGAATATACTCTGGAGTAAACAGAAAAGAATCCCTATTTCCTCCCCCTGGAGTCCTGACACAGTAAAATAAATAGAAGTAACACAGAAAATTACTTGTCTTGGTCCTTGGGTGTATGGTCTACATTCATACTTTTGATGAGTTCCAGAGTTAACAACTAATAGCAGAATATTTTATATAAACATGTCCTTCAGTACCTGCAGGAGGATGAGTTCTGAGACCTGCCATAGATACCAAAATCCCTGGGTGCTCACATCCTACAATTGTTGCTATCTGTGAGTTTCACATACTCAGATTCAGCTAACAAACACGATTGGTTATACCCGTGGATACAGAACTGGAGGAGTTGGAGTGCTGGCTGTACTAAAACTTTTCTTTATACAGTTAATTGTTGAACAACATGTATGTGAACTGCATGGGTCTATTTACATGCAGTTTTTTCTTTTTCAATAGTAAATATCATAGTACTACATATTCATGCCTTGATCCATGGTTACAGAGAATCACAGATGACAAGGAACAGCACATAAGAGGGGGTCAACTCTAAGCTATAAGTGAATTTTCACTGGATGGAGGGTCTGGTCAATGCCTCTATCTCGACGGTGTTCAAGGATCAACTGTAATTTATGGACAGTGTTATGTTTACCTTGATATTGTTTATTGTTTGTTTGTAGAGTCTGCATCTAATGCCTCAAGCAAGGGTTTAATAACACAGAAAGTACCACAAATTTTCTTCAGTAGTAAATGATTCCTTTGACAATCATCCTGAAATATTTACTTGAAGTTAAACTTTTATGCGATATTTCTCACTGACACTGTTTACTTTACTTCAAGCAATATTCTAAGTATTTTAATAGTTCACCTTATTTAATTCTCATCCTTGATAACTCAGTTGGTAAGGAATCCGCCTGAATGGAGGAGATCCCAGTTTGATCCCTGAGTCAGGAAGATTCTTGGAGAAGGGATAGGCTACCCACTCCAGTATTCTTGTGCTTCCCTTGTGGCTCAGCTGGTAAAGAATCTACCCACGATGGAGGAGACCTGGGTTCAGTCCCTGGGTTGGAAAGATCCCCTGGGGTAAAGGCTACCCACTCCTATATTCTGGCCTGGAGAATTCCACGGACTGTACAGTCCAAGAGTTGGATACGACTAAGCAACTATCAAAAAGAAAAAGTAAATTCTCATAATTTCTAAAACATAGGAACATTATTGTCTCCATTTTAGAAACGGCAAAACTAAGACAGACTCAAATTTAGTTAACTGTTCAACCCACGATGGAGGAGACCTGGGTTCAGTCCCTGGGTTGGAAAGATCCCCTGGGGTAAAGGCTACCCACTCCTATATTCTGGCCTGGAGAATTCCACGGACTGTACAGTCCAAGAGTTGGATACGACTAAGCAACTATCAAAAAGAAAAAGTAAATTCTCATAATTTCTAAAACATAGGAACATTATTGTCTCCATTTTAGAAACGGCAAAACTAAGACAGACTCAAATTTAGTTAACTGTTCAACATCATACCGGTGAGTGGAAAAGCCAAGATTTTCACACAAGGTATTCAGTTCAGTTCAGTGGCTCAGTCATATCAGACTCTTCGTGACCCCATGAATCACAGTACGCCAGGCTTCCCTGTCCATCACCATCTCCCGGAGTTCACTCAGACTCG
>SJYC01120850.1:0-24102 GCA_006408675.1 Madoqua kirkii
CTGCCTAGACCGTGACTTCTGTCTGGTTCCTAAGGGAAGACGTCATCATCACCTCTGTAATTGCCTGGCCACTTCACCATATTATGTACCTCCCACCCTTTGGCCAAGACCTTCTGGTAAATGGGGCGATGAGGAAGGGAGAAGAAACAAAGAGAAAGCTGAAGGGGTCTAAAGGTAAGCAGTCGAGTCAATGAACAATAGCTAAGACAGTGGTAATGTTTTGTTTATGAAAAGGGAGATGAGAAGCATTATAAACTTTCTGGTGTTTGAACTGAAAGGAAATGTGTTTGATATTCACCTCAATGTTCACAGCAGCACTATTTATAATAGCCAGGGCATGGACGCAACCTAAATGTCCATCCGCAGAGGAATGGATAAAGAAGATGTGGTACATATATACAATGGAATATTACTCAGCCACAAAAGAGGAAAGAAACTGGGTCATTTCGTGGATGAACCTAGAGACTGTCAAACAGAGTGAAGTCAGAAGAAAAAATAAATATGGTATATTCATGCATATACGTGATATCTAGAAAAACAGTATAGATGATCTTATTTGTAAAAGAGAAACAGAGACACAGACATAGAGAACAAATGTGTGGATACCAAGGGAGAAAAGAGGAGGGGTGGAATGAACTGGGAGATTGGGATTGATGTGTGTGCATATATATATACTATTGATTCTATGTATAAAACAGATAAGTGAGAACCTACTGTCTAGTTCAGAGAACTCTACTCCGTGCTTTGTGCGTGTGTGTGCTAATTAGCTTCAGTCATGTCTGACTCTTTGCAACCCTGTGAATTGTACCCCACCAGGCTCCTCTGTCCATGGGATTCTCCAGGCAAGCATACTGGAGTGGGTTGCCGTGCTCTCCTCCAGGGGAACTTCCCAACCCAGGGATCAAACCCACATCTCTTGTCTCTCGCTTTGTCAGGAAGGTTCCTAGGAAGCCCTTTGGTGCTCTTATGGTGACCTAAATGGGTAAGAAATCCAAAAACAGGGGAAATGTGTATATGTATAGCTAATTCACTTTGCTGTATAGTGGAAACTAACACATTATAAAGCAACTTTACTTCAATAAAAGTTAATTTTAAAAGATTTTTTAAAAGGAAAAATGTTTGAGTGACACCACCGGTGGGGGATCCTCCAAGTATATCCAAACCTAAAAATCTGTGATGCTCTGGGAGAAATATCAGACTGGCTAGGAAGACAGAACCCACCATCATAAAATAATTTTTGAAATATGATATATTTTGAAGCATCCTAATGAAGTCTACAAACTAATATATTACAACTAAATATGAAATTAGCATAAGTAGAAAAATAGCCAGCTGTAAGGGAAATGAATTTCGATTTGCGTTTTAATAACTGCTGCTAAACTGCTTCAGTCATGTCCGATTCTGTGTGACCCCATAGAGGGCAGCCCACCAGGCTCCGCCATCCCTGGGATTCTCCAGGCAAGAACACTGGAGGGGGTTGCCATTTCCTTCTCCAATTTAATAACAATGAAGGGACTTGAAAATAACTTGTGCAAATACATCAAATATACTTTTCTCTTGCATCATATAAAGAACAGGCAACATTCATCTATTGCAGTGCACTGGAGGTGTAAAGAGCCAGACAAGGCTGGATTCAAAAATGACTTCAGCACCATTTAGTCATAAGATATCGGACAGGTGGTGTGCACGCTAAGTCACTTCAGTTGTGTCCAAATCTTTGTGACCACACAGACTGTAGCTTGCCAGGTTCCTCTGTCCATGGAATTCTGTAGGCAGGAGTACTGGAGTGGGTTGCCATGCCCTCCTCCAGGGCATCTTCCCAAGCAGGGATCAAACCTGTGTCTCTTACATCTCCTGCACTGGCAGGTGCGTCCTTTGCCACTAGAGCCACCTGGGAAGCCCACTGGACAAGTCTTTTATCACCTATAAATAAAGATACTTATCTTCTAGTGAGGATGAAAACAAATAATATAGGTGATGGCCCATAGTACCATGCCCAGACATGGTATAAATACATGTTTTTCCCTTTCCTTATAATTTCAGAAACTCTTTTTTTTTTTTTAATTGACCAAGGGATTGGCAGTGGCTTACATTTCCATAAATTTCAAATACTCTAAGTACTAACTGAGCTTTCAAGAGATGCCACACTGGGAGACTCTGGGACATAAGAGACATAAGCACACCAGGTATGACTCTCTTCACCATCTTGGGTTATAAATAAGGTTGTATTGACCCTTATTAACCCTTATCAATATGTAACCAATATTGACAGGAAGTCTAGTTACTCCCTCTGGAGAATGTCGTCTCCCTCTGGAGAATCTCATCCCCAAATTGTATAAAGATGCGGTAGACTCACTGATTTCAAAAGGGGTTAGTTCATCTCCCAACACCCAGCAGAGAGAGACACTGAGATGCCTGGCAGACCACTGCCTTATGACCCCTACACAACCCAGCAGGTAGGTATCTAACGATGTGGTCATGCCATTGCTGGGAAGGCCCGCAGAGCCCCTAAGGTTGGTTATACCATATCTAGACCCCAGGTTATGGTTCTCATACATGAACACCGGCCAATGTTTCTCAAAGCACAACACTGCTTCCTATGTGCTAGAATAAGTCCCTCCCTCCACCAATGGAACCCTTGGACTGTCGTCTATCTTGGGAATCAAGGGTACAGCAATGGTTGACAAATAACAGGTAGACCCATTCCGGCCCACTGTCTCCATCCACATGATCTGCAAGCTAAAATGTCTTTTCATTTTTAAGTGATTAAAAACACATATTAGAAGAGAATACTTTTTGACATGAGAAAATTATATGAATTTCAAATTTCAGGTCCCTAAATAAAGTCAAACTAGAATAGAGCAGAGTGTATTCACTTAAGTATTGTTTATAGCTGCTTTGGCATTACAACAGCAAGGTTATTTCTTGAGTTACTGTGACAGAGACCATATGGCCTGCAAATCCAAAATACTATTTGGCCCTTTACAGAAAATGCTTGCTAACCTCTAGGTTAAAGACTCAGACCTTTGCCTTTCAAAAGGCTGGGTCCCTTATTCAAATTAGTCCATTACTCCCTTATGAGAATTCTGCAAACATAGAGAAGACAGAGATTTTGCAAGGCATAAACACAGCAAAGGGAACATTACACTCTTTGCCTAAGGCAACAGCACCAACCCATGTGTGCAAAGAGGGTCAAAGAGTCAGTAGACCAGTTTGGACTATAAAAGTGCTTCAAGGAGGCTTTTTATAGTCTCTGTTTACTTAGAGAAGGAGATCAGTTTCTTTAAAAAAAAATTTCCTTTACATTAGGTCTTTGTCACTTCTTGTATTAAAAACATATAGATTAATGATGCTAGAAATATCTCTGAGTCTGCCCCAAAGAGAAAAGTTGAGCTAACCAGCAGAACCCTGGAAGATTATTTCATTTAACATAATCTTAAGTAGAAAATAAAAGGTGTGCAAGAAAACATATCAGTTATTAAGTTTGTCACTAAATCCTGCTAATGAAGCCTTACTTCACTCTCTGTTGACATTAATAGGACTCAGTCATCATTTCAGTCATTTCTCCACTCTTTTGTTCATGTCTTCAGCAAACACACTTGAGGAACTACTGTGTGTCAGTTAACTGTTAGCAGTTATCCAAACAGATTGAAAAGAAGAAGAAAATCCCTGTCCTCAGAGCTTACATTCAAGTTAAGGAACATAATTTTTATAAAAAGATAAAATAAGTAATATAGAGAATATATTGAATGGTGATCAGTGCTGAAAGGATCAATACTGCAAGGAAAGGAACGAGAAGTGATACAGTTGATACAGACGTGATACAGAGAAAAAGAATGGATGGAGAATGGGTCATATAGAGTCTTCTAGGTGGTTGTAAGGGCCCTGACTTTTACACTGAGTGAACTGTGAAACCACTGGGGGGTTTTGAGGGAAAAAAAGGTAATAAGAGCTGAGTTATATTTAACAGGATCACTCTGCCTGCAATCAACTATAAAAGGACCAAGAGTGGGAAAAAAAAAAAAAACAAACTTTTTTTTCTAAAGTGAAATAAGAAAGTCTCAACTGGGAGACTACTGAAATAGATAAAAGAGGAGGCTGGCTAAGACCAAAGTAATTATAGTGGAGATGACACAAAGTAGCTGAATTTAGACATCTTTTGAAGGTAGAACAGATCTGCTGATGGAGTAAATGCAGTAAGAGTGACAGAGAGAAGTGGAAGCTGACTAAGGTGTTTTGCCTGCCCAAATGAAAGAACAGAACTTCTAGTGAATAAGGTGGAGAAATCTTTAGGAAGAACAGATCTGGAAGGACATTAAGAGTATGATTTTGGCCATATTAGGTTTGAAAGGTCTGTTAGATAGCTATGAAGAAACATCAAGCTTGTAAATCTATGCACAAGTCTAGAAACTTTTCTGTGGATGGTCTTATTTGCCAAGCAGAAATAGAGACACAGGTGTAGAGAGAAAATGCATGGAGACCAAGGGGGAAAGGAGGGGTCAGTGGGAGGAACTGGGAGAGGGGATAGACACACACACACTGTGATCACTACTGATACGGTGTATAAAAGAGATAACAAATGAACACCTACTCTAGAGCATGGGGAACTCTCCTCAGTGCTCCACGGTGACCTGAATGGGAAGGAAATCCAAAACGGAGTGGATATATGTATTGGCATGGCAGATTCATTTTGCTGCACAGCAGAAACTAACACCACATTGTAAAGCAACTACACTCCAGTAAAAATTAATTTTAAAAAATATATGTGTACGTACAAATCTGGAGGTTGAGAAAAAGGTCCACACTGAGAATCTAAATTTGGGAATCATCCATATGCTGCTGCTGCTGCTGCTAAGTTGCCATATGAGATGACACGAAATCCATCCATGAGACCAAAACAGGTCATCAAAGGAGTGAGCATCAATAGCAAAGGGAGAAAACGCGCGTCTATGTCCCTGGATCCCGGTCAGAACATAATGCATCTTTTAGCCTCTTACCAACACAGCTGCACCACACCTACACAGCAGCCTTGAGTAGTTACTAGACTTTCTTAAAATAAGGAAAGGAGAGCAACTAGAAGCAGAGGACCTAGAAGGTGTCTGAAAAATGTATTCACTACAACTCACAAGAGAGACTCCTGGGTCATCACTCAGGACCTAACTTTTATTTTAAGCTTGAATACCAAATTTGGTGACCTCATTTCCAGCAAACGGCTGATCAGAAGTAAATAGGATCAGAAGTTAGTAGGAGCCTCAGAAAGGCATTAACATGGACAACACCTAAAAGGGACTAAGAAAAATGAGTCGGATAGAGGTGAAAAAGTAGTGAAGACTGAAGTCTGGACATCCTGTCTTAGCCTATCTTTCTTCCAGGGAGATGACTCTCTCACCTGATGGCTGGAGTAGAAAGAATGTGTCATCCCACCTGGGCTAGCCTGAGCTACTTTTGATCAACACGTATTAAGAAGAAGGACTGAGTATTAAGTGGGGAAGGTGCTGGTATAATACTCAGCCTCTCCTTGAGGATCCAAGAAGTTCTGCGCTGGCCCCAGGCTTGCAACACTCCGCTCAGGAACACTGAAGCTCTGCAGTAAACCCTGAAGAGACGGTTCGGTGACCACCGAAAGTCAGTAGAGCACAATTGTTAAGTAGGATGACAGTATGATTCCGTTTCCAGCCTGGGACACTTCTGAGAGTGAAGGCCTACATCAAGCATCAGTTGAGACTATCTCAGGCAAAGAAAGGTCAATGGTCTTACCATCAACAGCCACACTTCACTCCAGCTCAGGAACACTGAAGCTCTGCAGTAAACCCTGAAGAGATGGTTCGGTGACCACCAAAAGTCAGTAGAGCACAATTGTTAAGTAGGATGACAGTATGATTCCGTTTCCAGCCTGGACACTTCTGAGAGCGAACGCCTACATAAAGCATCAGTTGAGACTATCTCAGGCAAAGACAGGTCAATGGTCTTACCATCAATAGCCACACTTCACTTCCCTCCCATTCTAGGCAGCTTATGAAAGAATTTTTCCCCATCACATAGGATACTCCCCGAGGTAACTTACTGTAACCCACAATTTTCTCTTAGAACATTTCTAAGAAATATTTTAGCACTGCTTATAGATTTGAGATCCCATGAAACTCACTGACTTGACCATTCTTTAATCCCTGGCTATGGCTCAGTGAGCATCTGCTGTATCCCAGGAGCCAGGAACACTGGTCCTCGAGTACTGGTTGAATGCACGCTTATATGTCATAACTCACTCTGCTGCTGCTGCTGCTGCTAAGTCACTTCAGTCGTGTCTGACTCTGTGTGACCCCATAGACGGCAGCCGATCAGGCTCCCCCATCCCTGGGATTCTCCAGGCAAGAACACTGGAGTGGACTGCCATTTCCTTCTCCACTTAACTCACTCAGTCCTCACAAACCCAGCACGGAGATGACCTGCCGTGACAAATGAATTCACTGACGGCTTCCCTGGTGGCTCAGAGGTTAAAGTGTCTGCCTCCAATGCGGGAGACCTGGGTTCGATCCCTGGGTTGGGAAGATCCCCTGGAAAAGGAAATGGCAATCTACTCCAGTATTCTTGCCTGGAGAATCCCATGGACAGAGAAGTCTAGTAGGTTACAGGCCACGGGGTCGCAAAGAGTTGGACACAACTGAGCGACTTCACCTCACCTCCTCAAAGAGGTTATGGAACTTGGCTAAATTCACACAGCAAGCAGGCGGCAGCATTAGGATTTTATTTCATGATGGCCTGGCCTCCAAAACTATTCCCTTTCCCCTGGGCTGCATGGAAGAGAAAGATAATGAAAGAAAAATGATTACAGACTCATGAAAGACAGGAAGGGAGTTCACACTCCATAAGACACTGGAGCCCGCTCGAGAGACTAAGATTCTCCCTCTTCCTCATTTCCCTGACTAACCATTTCAAAGTTCAGCCACATGAAAACAACTTCTATGAAAATTCTCCATGTGACCCCCCCACCACACACACACACACTACCCCACGGAAAATACAGAAAACACTCCTAAAGACCTCCTAAAATGGTTTAAAATATTCACTGAGGAATTTTTCAGATGGCTCCACAAGCAGCAAATGCTGCAAAAACAGCCCACAGTCACTAATACTCCTTTAAACAGCCAACAGCGTATTCCCTAATTAAGGACTTCTCTTTTCTCACTGCGAGTTTTACACTTAGTTTAAGATCTTGTTATCAGCTGGCATTTGCCAGTGCTGCCCAAATTGGGCTGGACATCAGAACCACCCAGAAAGTTAAAATACTGCTGTCCCCAGAAACGCTAGTTCCAGAGGGCCAGGGTTGGGCCAGTTCAGTTCAATTTAGTCACTCAGTCGTGTCTAACTCTTTGTGAATCCATGAACTGCAGCACACCCAGCCTCCCTGTCCATCACCAGCTCCTGGAGTTCACCCAAACTCATGTCCATTGAGTTGATGATGCCATCCAACCATCTCATCCTCTGTCATCCCCTTTTCCTGCCCTCAATCTTTCCCAGCATCAGAGTCTTTTCCAATGAGTCAGCTCTTCGCATCAGGTGGCCAAAGTACTGGAGTTTCAGCTTTAACATCAGTCCTACCAATGAACACCCAGGAAATGTCCAGGAACAACACAGTTGGGCCAAAGAACTGATATTGTTAACAGGCTCCCAAAGTGACTCTTACATAGTCAGTTCAAATGCTCAGCTTTGGGGAATCGATAAACACCATAGGGGAGAAGGAAGAGAGGCTCTTGCCTTTTCTACTAAGATGCAATTTTCTCCAAGTTTCTTCCTCTCTGTTTTGAAGCAAGGCAGCCAAACCCAACCAAAACTGTCTGCTGTGCTCCTGAATGCCAGTGGTATTCAAATCATCTGGATCTATGTAAGTAAAGAGTATGTTTCATCATAAATATAACAGAACTCATCACATTTCAGCATTATTTATAAAATCCTCAGGCATTTTTCAACTTTAACAATTTGAGATCCTTCTCACAACTCAATGTTGGGCATAGTTCACATTCTTGTCTGTAGTAAGTCCTTAACTATCAATCCATTGATCAACTGATAGAGTATCTTTTGCCAAGTTAGGAAAGAGAACACATGAAAGAGTGTTAAAGTTAAAAATTTACTTGTAAAGCTGTGATTTGTAAATCAGCTCTTCAAGAAGTTCAAGGATGATAAAGACCCTGAAATTCACACATAAAGAGAAGCATTTCTAGCATAGAGGATGGTCTGAGTATGATCAAAATGCAAATTCTCTCTCACTGTTCGGTTTGACCTCATGTGAGGAAATGTAAAGATTCTGATGCCTGGGCCTCACCCTGAAATATTCTACTTTATTTGGGTTGAGCCTTGGGATTTTTGTAAAGCTCCTCTGGTGACCCAACTGTGCCACCAAGGTTGATAGCCATGTTTCCCACACTCTGCAGTGGAAGTCTCCTGTATCTGAATGAAGGTTTGGTTAAGTCCCTGAACTTCCAGCAACTCTCAGATGGTAGAGTCTTTTGCTCACTATTATATAAAACAGTCTCAGTTTGGTAATTTGACTTTCTAACCTCACAGATACAAAGCATCTGAATTTCTCTATTAATCTCCCTTCTTGCAGCTCACGGTGGCGGGGATGGTAGAGAAGTGGCTGGTGGGTCCATCCCTCCTGCCCTCTACTCCCTCTGCCTGATTCTAGTAGTAGAATGGCTAGAAAAAGGACCTTGGTCCTTGTCTTATCTGCAGAAAGAATTCAGCAAAGAGACCAAGATTGTAAAACAGAGACAGCGCTTATTGTGAGCAAACGCAGAGTGAGTTGCATACAATAGGGGCAGCTTAGAATGCCTATACGGAGGCAATTTTCTGGGTTGCCTCTGGCCAATCATCTCACTCGTGCCCATATTTGGTCTGATTCAGGGTCCTTCCTGGTTTGTACGCACATCTCTCAGCTAAGATGAATTTCAGCACTAAGTTTTTGGGAGGTTGGTGGGACATATTATGGGCTGGCATCTCCTTGGCAGCAGAAAATTAGCTGCAGCTGCCTAGCCTGGGGCTTATCTTTCTCCTGCCTCATGTCCACCTTCTTCCAACACTTTATTCTGCTTGCACAAAGGCTGGGGTGAAAGACGAACAAACAGGTGAGGTGAGGGCAGATGAGGAGCTAACACAGTTCTGATGTGCCTGGGAGGATTCCTTGGACTCCAGGGGCCTGGCAGGTGGTTAAAGTGAAGTTCCCTCTGGGTCCGCAGATGTCAGCTGTCTCTTTCCTCAATAAGGCTCTTTCATTGTCTCAGAGGTTTCCACATTGAGACACCCTTTTCCCAAAGTCTTCCCGGTTTTGAGCTCCTTCCACAATTACTCTGCACGCTGCAGTCCACACCAGCCTCTTTCACCAGGTGTCGCCTTGCCTTGGTGTAAATACCAAAAGGAAGTCTCTTTCCTCTGGCCCACATTAGGCACAGGGCTGTGCCAGCACCCCACTGCAGCATGCTCTCCAGGTATGACCACAAGGGCACTGACTGCCCTTTTATTTTTCTTTCGAATTCCTGGCCCCAATCAGACTCAGTGCAGAGGCTCTTCACTTTATCAGAACTACCCAAGGCAGAGAGCACATTTCAGGGTGTCTACCCCAAGGCATCTACTCAAAGCTCCCCTCACCGTGGTCTGTTTAGGGCCAGGATGAGGCCACCGTGAGTGGAGCACAGAGGACCAAGAGGCAGAGTAGGGTAACAGGGTCAGAAGTCAGAGTACAGGAGGACTTAATAAACAGGGGGGTCCCAGTGGGAAGCTTTCAACATGATGAAATATCTGGTTGAGTAGCGTGGATGGTAGAGGAAAAAGAGTAGAAACAGAGCCTGAATCAGCTGCAAAGCACCCCTGGGAAAGCACACTCGTCTGTCTTTTCCTTCTTCTCCGTGGTCCAGCGGAGTGGATAAAGCATCTCCTCTACCTCTCGACTTCACTTTCACTTTTCACTTTCCTGCATTGGAGAAGGAAATGGCAACCCACTCCAGTGTTCTTGCCTGGAGAATCCCAGGGATGGCGGAGCCTGGTGGGCTGCCACACATGGGGTCGCACAGAGCTGGACATGACTAAAGTGACTTAGCAGCAACAGCAGCTACCCCTCCTACAGGTCAGGAAGACACTTGGCTCCTTCCCTTATACTAAGCCTTCGCCCAGACCTGAGAAAAGGACAACAGTGGACCATCACAGTGTATAAAGTCTTCATGCCAGCCTCAAGAACCTTAAGGAAGAGTCTATAATGATCCAACTGGAGTGAAGCAGACACAACTGTGCAAATAGAAGCATCTATCAGCCCACTGAAGTTCTGGCCTAGAAAATTCTACTTTCTGTTTAGTTATCTCAAACAGTCGGAAGACAACACAGATCAATAGCTTTAAGTTAGAGTCTCCCTCTTGGAAGGGAATTTGACCATATACACTAAAATTTAAAATGCACTTAAAATTTGATCTGGCAACTTTTACAGCTAGAATTTAGTCTACAAAAACACTGAACTTTGTGCACAAAATTATGGGTAATGCATTATCTGTAATAGTGAAAACTTGAAACATCATATATGTCTCCCATTAGTACAACGGCTAATTAATTCATGATCACTTGTATTATAGGTTGTTATGCAGAATAAGGAAGACCTATCAGAACTCTTAGAGAAACAGTGATAAGTCTTACACTTAACTGGAAAAAAAAAAAAGTAGTTTTAGAATAACACTTATGATAAGAACCCAGTTTATGAGAAAAAAAGATAGCTGTGTGATGAATCTATACATTTAATGCCCACAAAAATCATCAAAAAGTTATCAGTGTTGGTCTTTGAGGAAGGGAGTGAGCAGAATGAGGAGGCAAAAGAGAACTTTAAGGATTGCTACGTTGTCTACATTATGATTTAAGCTTTTGCAATAATAATGCATTTGTATATTTCCTATGTGACTTTTTTAAAGAGGATAAAAAAGAAATGCAGAGATAAGACTGGCCTGAAAATCTCTGACAGTGCTTTCTACTTTTCACAAAAATGTTCCCTACAGTCCCAGTCTGGTTGCTATTCCAGCCTCTAAATTCCTGACTTTCACTGCCCATCAAGCTGTAATTAACCTCTTGGCTTCCAAGAGCCTTGCAGTGGGGCAGCCTGGAGCTTTAAACTGATACTTCATCTGGCACAGGCACCTGCCTTGGTGCCAAAATTCTTGGTGTCAGATACGTGAGTGCCTGAGTAGTCACCATCCAGGCAGCTGGAACCGCACAGAGTTCAGTGAATAACAGCAAATCAAATGCTTAACAGACTTGGTTAGGCATGGATGGACCTGTGCCCCCATCACAGACATCATCAGACCCCCACGTGAAGGGTTTCTCTTCCGAAGTCCCTAAGTGGGTCAGACAGGTTAGTCTGCCTTGCTACAAGCAAACAGCGCCCTCTTCTGCCTAGAAACTGAACTTCTCTGTGGAGCAACAGCCTCCTGAAGTCCCCGAAGCTTTCCTTCCGTCAAGATGTATTGCAAAACGAGCCAAAAAGACTGAAAAATATCACTGATGAGCCAGGGAGCCATTTGTAGGAAAGCTGTCACTCTGACTCTGCCCTAAATTCATGTCCCAATTTTATAAGTACCCTATTTAAACTGCAGGAAAGACGATGAAAAGGTTTAAATAACAGGGAAAGTCCCATCCATTAAAATGGCACGCACAAAATTAAAGTGCTTAAAGTTTATATGCCGTGATGAAGAGGAAATGTTATTCTTGGCACAGCATGGAATACAAGTTCAAGTTTTCTGAGAAACCAGCTGGCAATAAGTTACAATTTTTTTAGATCTCTTATTATGTTAGTCCAGTAATCATTGTAATCATTACATTTGGGAATGTTTACTAAGAAAATAGCCCCAAAGAAAATATTACATAAAGATGTTTAGAATAGTGTTACATTTCATTATTATATAGTGTAAAACTAGAAAAACTTACATACAAATGGCAAGCCAAGAGTGGTTATATGATACAGCATAGTGTAGCAAAGCTTTACTATAAAATCATTAAAACTTATACTTTCAGGGAGTAACATAAAACCTACACACTGTGGACAAAACATAGGATACAGAATGATATTCATATTCTGACTGCAATGCAAGTGTGTCCAATGGCAAAAGACTTCAGAGCCAATACTGAGAGTTTAGTATTTGTAGTATTTTAGTATTCGTATTTATAGTCCTATCTACAAAAATGATTAACTATGGAGCAGTAAAGAAAGGTAGGAGAAGGGAGGAAGCAAGACGGAAAAAACTATTAGCTCTAATTTCATGCCTCATTCCTCACGGCCTCACTGGAAAGTACTCATTTCTGTTTTGGAAGCCAAGGAAATCTATTTTACTACAGCAATAGGCTGTTAATTGGGATATTCACTTATGGATACACAAGAAGGCAAAATAGCATTAGAAAGTTATGTCAAATCTCCTTTTTCGTCTCTGAAACATAGTTTCACACTTCTAGCTCATACAGATACAAGTTTAAGAAAATTCTAGGTCCAATTGTTAGCATTCATAATCTCTAATCTAAGGTTAAGAATCAGGTTTACCCAGAAGTTTCAGTAATATGAAAATCAATCTAAAAATAACAGAAAGTTTCTTGAAACCCCTGATTAGGCTGAAATATGACAGCTTGCTGGAGGCATCCCATATTGAGAGTTCAGTCCAAAAGAATGAGTTTTTACAATTCTTACTATTAAGCTCATGATGTATTCTCAGATTGGCCTGTGGGGACTTAAAATGTGAGCTTGGAATATCTAACAAGACACAAGTCTCTGCAAAGGCTCTAATCTCTTTATTTTGTACAAACCAGGCCATGGCTCAAAATCTAAGAGTGTTAGACGCTCAGCTGTGTCTGACTCTTTGTGACCCCACAGACTGTAGCCCACCAAGCTCCTCTGTCTTTGGAATTCTCCAGGCAAGAACACTGGAATGGGTAGTCATTCCCTTCTCCAGTGCGTCTTTCCAATCCAGGGACTGATCCCAGGTCTCTTGCATTGCCTGCGGATTCTTTATCAACTGAGCCACCAGGGAAGCCCATAAATCACACGAGGAGTTGTTAAAATCTCATATCCCTCGGCCTTCTCTGCCAAAGACTCCATGGATATGTGGGACAATGCAGGGAAATTTTCTGTTTAACAAAAGCGATGGGGTTCTGAAGTAGCTGGCCCACATTGCACGTGGATAAATACTAGGGAAACAGACGGTAGAGTTCCTTCAATTAACCTCTTTGAAAATGTATAAGTTTCTTTGGAGCTGGGATTACATACCCTATGTTTGAGAGTGCAGAATCCAACCAATTCTCTTTCTTTTTCAGAGGTAGGGAGTATAAGTGTTAAAGTTTCTGCTCTACAACAAAGTGAACCAGCTATATGTGTACCTATATTCCCTCCTTCTTACACTCCCTGCCACCCTACCCTCACCCACCAGCCCATCCATCTAGGTCATCACAGAGCACCGAGCTGAGCTCCCGTGCTACACTGTAGGCTCCCACTAGCTAGCTATTTACACATGGTAGTGTACATATGTCAGTCCTAAGCTTCCAGTGTGCCCCTTCCCCCACTGTGCTCACGTCTATTCTCTATGTCTGCATCTGTATTCCTGCCCTAAAAATTGGTTCACTTGTACCATTTTTCTAGATTCTATATATATATATATGTGTGTTCATCAACCACCCCTGCCCCATTACCCAAACCCTACTGGAAGCTTCTGCTGTCTTGTCACCTAGATTCTGGTACTGAACTCCACTAGGGTCCTCTGCCTCTATGCAGCAATCAGAGTGACCCCTTTAAAGCCCAAATCATATCATGTTAACCCTCTGCTCAGCACCCTCGCAGTCCCTGACCCTGACCTCCAAGACCACCCACTAACCTCACCACCTCTTCCTGCCTCCCTCTCCTTAATATATAGAGGGAAGCCCACCCTCAGGCCCTCTGTGCTTTGTAATCACTCTGACTGCAATGCTCTTCCCCCCAAACCCTTCCTACCTTCAGCTTCACTTCACTGTCACCTTAAAGAGAGGCTGCGTTTGATTCCCCTCGACCCTGGCATCCTTGGTTCTCCGTTTTTCCTTTTGGCATTCATCACATGGCATGCAATGTGTTTGTGCTTTGTGTGAACGTGGCTTCCCCTGTTGTAGGCATTATTGAGTCCTAGCATATAGAGCAGAATGGGGCAGATAAAAGGTGCCCAATAAAAACCAGATGAATGTGTAAATGTGGGAATTTCCCATATGGGGTCCACGGGAAATAAGATATTTAGAATCCATGGGAATCTACTTGGAGATTTCAACTTTGTACATGAAGGGGGTGGTCTACTGTCTGGTCGATGACTTTCCTGGATACCTAGTGGGATATTCAGTTCATAAAAGGAGGGGGTGCTTATTCTTGGCTGCAGAAGTCAACATTCTCATGACCTTACACCTGCTCTGAATCTCCTCGTGTACTGAAGACCCCATTCAGTTCAGTTCAGTTCAGTCACTCAGTCACGTCTGACTCTTTGCAACCCCATGAATCTCAGCACACCAGGCTTCCCCATCCATCACCAACTCCCGGAGTTCACTCAAACTCATGTCCATCAAGTCGGTGATGCCATCCAGCCATCTCATCCTCTGTCGTCCCCTTCTCCTCCTGCCCCCAATCCCTCCCAGCATCACAGTCTTTTCCAGTGAGTCAACTCTTCACATGAGGTGGCCAAAGTACTGGAGTTTCAGCTTTAGCATCATTCCTTCCAAAGAAATCCCAGGGTTGATCTCCTTCAGAATGAACTGCTTGGATCTCCTTCAGTTCAAAAGCATCAATTCTTCAGCACTCGGCTCTCTCCACAGTCCAACTCTCACATCCATACATGATCACTGGAAAAACCATAGTCTTGACTAGATGGACCTTAGTTGGCAAAGTAATGTCTCTGCTTTTCAATATGCTATCTAGGTTGGTCATAACTTTTCTTCCAAGGAGTAAGCGTCTTTTAATTTCATGGCTGCAATCACCATTTGCAGTGATTTTGGAGCCCCCCAAAATAAAGTCTGACACTGTTTCCACTGTTTCCCCATCTATTTCCCAGGAAGTGATGGGACCGGATGCCATGATCTTCGTTTTCTGAATGTTGAGCTTTAAGCCAACTTTTTCATTCTCCTCTTTCCCTTTTAAGAGGCTCTTTAGTTCCTCTTCACTTTCTGCCATAAGGGTGGTGTCATCTGCATATCTGAGGTTATTGATATTTCTCCTGGCAATCTTGATTCCAGCTTGTGTTTCTTCCAGCCCAGCATTTCCCATGATGTACTCTGCTTATAAGTTAAATAAGCAGGGTGACAATATACAGCCTTGACGTACTCCTTTTCCTATTTGGAACCAGTCTGTTGTTACCCATCTATTTCCCATGGAGTGATGGGACCAGATGCCATGACCTTCGTTTTCTGAATGTTGAGCTTTAAGCCAACATTTTCGCTTTCCTCTTTCACTTTCATCAAGAGGCTTTTTAGTTCCTCTTCACTTTCTGCCAGAAGAGTGGTGTCATCTGCATATCTGAGGTTATTGATATTTCTCCCGGCAGTCTTGACTCCAGCTTGTGTTTCTTCCAGTCAAGCATTTCTCAGGATGTACTCAGGATATAAGTTAAATAAGCAGGGTGACAGTATACAGCCTCGACGGACTCCTTTTCCTATTTGGAACCAGTCTGTTGTTCCATGTCCAGTTCTAACTGTTGCTTCCTGACCTGCATATAGGTTTCTCAAGAGGCAGGTCAGGTGGTCTGGTATTCCCATCTCTTGAAGAATTTTCCACAGTTTATTGTGATCCACATAGTCAAAGGCTTTGGCATAGTCAATAAAGCAGAAATAGATGTTTTTCTGGGACTCTCTTGCTTTTTCCATGATCCAGCAGATGTTGGCAATTTGATCTCTTGTTCCCCTACCTTTTCTAAAAGCAGTTTGAACATCTGGAAGTTCACGATCCACATATTGCTAAAGCCTGGCTTGGAGAATTTTGAGCATTACTTTACTAGCATGTGAGATGAGTGCAATTGTGCAGTAGTTTGAGCATTCTTTGGCATTGCCTTTCTTTGGGATTGTAATGAAAACTGACCTTTTCCAGTCCTGCGGCCACTGCTGAATTTTCCAAATTTGCTGGCATATTGAGTGCGGCACTTTCACTGCATTATCTTTCAGGATTTGAAATAGCTTAACTGGAATTCCATCACCTCCACTAGCTCTGTTTGTAGTGATGCTTTCTAAGGCCCACTTGACTTCACATTCCAGGATGTCTGGCTCTAGGTGAGTGATCACATTATTGTGATTATCTGGGTCATGAAGATCTTTTTTGGTCAGTTCTTCTGTGTATTCTTGCCACCTCTTCTTAATATCTTCTGCTTCTGTTTGGTCCTTACCATTTCTGTCCTTTTTTGTGCCTGTCTTTGCATGAAATGTTCCCTTGGTATCTCTAACTTTCTTGAAGAGATCTCTAGTCTTTCCCATTCTGTTGTTTTCCTCTATTTCTTTGCACTGATCACTGAGGAAGGCTTTCTTATCTCTTCTTGCTTTTCTTTGGAACTCTGCATTCAGATGCTTATATCTTTCCTTTTCTCCTTTGCTTTTCACTTCTCTTCTTTTCACAACTATGTGTAAGTCCTCCCCAGACAGCCATTTTGCTTTTTTGCATTTCTTTTCCATGGAGATGGTCTTGATCCCTGTCTCCTGTACTATGCCACAAACCTCCGTCCATAGTTCATCAGGCACTCTATCTATCAGATCTAGTCCCTTAAATCTATTTCTCACTTCCACTGAATAATCATAATGGATTTGATTTAGGTCATACCTGAATGGTCTAGTGGTCTTCCCCATTTTCTTCAATTTAAGTCTGGATTGGCAATAAGTATTCATGATTTGAGATACAGTCAGCTACCAGTCTTGTTTTTGCTGACTGTATAGAGCTTCTCTAGCTTTGGCTGCAAAGAATATAATCAGTCTGATTTACCAGTGTTGACCATCTGGTAATGTCCATGTGCAGAGTCTTCTCTTGTGCTGTTTGAAGAGGGTGTTTGCTATGACCAGTGTGTTCTCTTGGTAAAACTCTTTTAGTCTTTGCCCTGCTTCATTCCGCATTCCATGGCCAAATTTGCCTGTTACTCCAGGTGTTTCTTGACTTCCTTCTTTAGCATTCCAGTCCCCTATAATGAAAAGGACATCTTTTGGGGGTTTTAGTTCTAAAAGGTCTTGTAGGTCTTCATAGAACTGTTCAACTTCAGCTTTCCAGCATTACTGGTTGGGGCATAGACTTGGATGGCTATCATGAAACAGGTCTACAAATAACAAATTTTAGACAGAATGTGGAGAAACAGGAATACTTGGACACTGCTGGTGGGAATGTAAATTGGTGCAGCCACTGCAGAAAACAATATGGAGTTTCCTTCAATAACTACAAATGGAACTACCATATGACCCAGCAATTCCACAGCTGGGTATATATCTGAAAACACAAACACACTAATTGAAAAAGATACATTAACCTCAGTGTTCATAGCAGCACTGTTTACAATGGTGCAGATATGGAAGCAGCCTGTGTCCACCAATAGATGGATGGATAAAGAAAATATGGTATATAGATATAATGGAATACTAGTGAGTCATAAAAACAATGAAATTTTGCCATTTGCAACAACATGGATGGACTTGGAGGGCAGTATGCTAAGTTAGACAAGTCAGACAGAAAACAGTAAACACTGTATGATATCACTTACATGTGGAATTGAAAAAATACAAATAAATCAGTGAATATAACAAAAAAGATGCAGACTCACAGGCATAGAAAACAAATTAGTTGCTACCAGTGGAGTGAGAGAAGGGAGGAGGAGCAAATTGGAGTAGGGAATTAAGAGGCACAACTATTAGGGACAAAATAAAGTACAATGACATACTACACAGCATAGGAAACATAGTTTTAATTAAATATTTTATAATAACTATAAATAAGAGTATAACCTTTAAAATTATAAGTTACATAAAACTGTACATTAACTATACTTCAATTTTAAAATTTTAAGGAAAAAAAAAGAATGTCGGCAACTCAAAAAGATTTAAGATTGGTCACTACACAAGAAAATTTCACACAAAAGAAATTTGATTCAGGTTTTCTCAAATTTAACAACCCTAAGCATTTACATCAGATTAATAGATGAATCATCTATTAATTGCTCGTATTTTCCAATTCTTTATAATTGAAATGAATTTTATATTTTTTAAATCAAATTATTTTAAATAAATGTTAACTAGGTTAATAGTTTCTGGCAATTACTGGAATGAGTGAATTTAATTCAGATGACCATTATGTCTACTACTGTGGACAAGAATCTCTTAGAAGAAATGGAGTAGCCCTCATAGTCAACAAAGGAGTCTGAAATGCAGTACTTGGGTACAATCTCTAAAACAACAGAAAGATCTTGTTTGCTTCCAAGTCAAACCATTCAACATCACAGTAATCCAAGTCTATCCCTCAACAACTAATGCCAAAGTAGCTGAAGTTGAATGGCACTATTATGATCTACATGACCTTCTATTACTAACACCAAAGAAAAAGATGTCATTTTCATCAAAGGGGACTGGAATGCAAAAATAGGAAGTCAAGAGACACCTGTAGTAACAGGAAAGTTTGGCTGTGGACTACAAAATGAAGCAGTGCAAAGGTTAAAACAGAGTTTTGCCAAGAGAACACACTGGTCATTGCAAACACTCTCCTCCAGCAACACAAGAGATGACTCTACACATGGACATCACCAGGAAGGTCAATATTGAAATCAGATTGATTATATTCTTTGCAGCCAAAGATGGAGAAGCTCCATACAGTCAGCAAAAACAATACTGGGAACTGACTGTGGCTCAGATCATGAAATCCTTATTGTCAACTGAAGAAAGTAGGGAAAGCCACTAGACCATTCAGGTATGACCTAAATCAAATCCCTTATGATTATACAGTGGAAGTGACAGATTCAAGGGATTGGATCTGATAGACAAACTGTCTGGAAAACTATGCATGGAGGTTCATAACATAGTACCAGAGACAGTGATCAAAACCATTCCCAAGAAAAAGAAATGCAAAAAGGCAAAATGGCTGTCTAAGGAGGTCTCACAAATAGCTGAGAAAAGAGGAGAAGTGAAAGGCAATGGAGAAAAGGAAAGATACACGCATATGAATGCAGAGTTCCAAAGAAGAGCAAGAAGAGATATGAAAGCCTCCTTAAGTGATCAATGCAAAGAAATAGAGAAAAACAACAGAATGGGAAAGACTAGAGATCACTTCAAGAACACTGGCCATACCAAGGGAACATTTCATGCAAAGATGGGCACAATAAAGGACAAAAATGGAATGGACCTAACAGCAGCAGAAGACATTAAGAAGAGGTGGCAAGAATACACAGAAGAACTATCCCTCAAAAAAGATCTTTATGACCCAGATAACCATGATAGTGTGGTCACTCACCTAGAGCCAGACATCCTGGAGTGTGAAGTCAAGTAGGCCTTATAAAGCATCACTATGAACAAACCTAGTGGAGGTGATGAAATTCTAGCTGAGCTATTTCAAATCCTGAAAGATGATGCTGTGAAAGTGCTGCACTCAATATGCCAGCAAATTTGGAAAACTCAGCAATGGCCACAGGACTGGAAAAGGTCAGTTTTCATTCCAATCCCAAAGAAAGGCAATGCCAAAGAATGTTGAAACTACCATACAATTGCATTCATCTCACACACTAGCAAAGTAATGCTCAAAATTCTCCAAGCTAGGTTTCAGCAGTACATCGACTAAGAACTTCCAGATATTCAAGTTGGATTTAGAAAAGGCACAGGAACCAGAAATCAAATTGCCAACATCCACTGGATCATTGAAAAATCAAGAGAGTTCCAGAAAAAAACATCTGCTTAATTGACTACACTAAGCCTTTGACTCTGTGGATCACAACAAACAGTGGAAAGTTCTTAACAAGATGGAAATACCAGACGACCTTACCTGCCTTCTGAGAAATCTGTATGCAGGTCAAGAAGCAACAGTGAGAACATGGAACAATGGACTGGTTCCAAATTGGGAAAGGAATACATCAAGGCTGTATATTGTCACCCTGAATATTTAACTTCTACGCAGAAAACCTCATAAGAAATGTTGGGCTGGATAAAGCTGGAATCAAGATTATCCCGAAAAATATCAATAACCTCAGATATGTAGATGACACCATCTTTCTGGTAGAAAGTGAACAGGAACTAAAGAGCCTCTTGATAAAAGTAAAAGAGAAGAATGAAAAAGTTGGCTTAAAACTCAACCTTCAAAAAACCGAAGATTATGGCATCCAGTCCCATTAATTCATGGCAAATGGATGGGGAAACAATGGAAACAGTGACAGACTTTATTTTCCTGGGCTCCAAAATCACTGCAGATGGTGATTGAAGACATGAAATTAAAAGATGCTTGCTTCTTTGAAGAAAAGCGATAACCAACCTGCCTGCCTGCCTGCTAAGTCACTTCAGTCGTGTCCGACTCTGTGCGACCCAATAGACGGAACCCCACCAGGCTCCCCCGGGATTCTCCAGGCAAGAACACTGGAGTGGGTTGCCATTTCCTTCTCCAATGCATGAAAGTGAAAAGTGAAAGTAAAGTCACTCAGTCATGTCTGACTCTTAGCGACCCCATGGACTACAGTCTACCAGGCTCCTCCACCAATGGGATTTTCCAGGCAAGAGTACTGGAGATAACCAACCTAGACAGCATATTAAAAAGCAGAGACGTTACTTTACTAATAAAGGTCCATATAGCCAAAGCTATGATTTTTCCAGTGTCACATATGGATGTGCTAGGTGGACCAAAAAGAAAGCTGAGCAGCAAAGAATTGATGCTTTTGAACTGTGGTGTTGGAGAAGACTTTTGAGAGTCACTTGGACTACAAGGAGATCAAACCAGTCGATCCTAAAGACAATCAGTCCTGAATATTCATTGGAAGGACTGATGCTGAAAATGAAGCTCTATTATTTGGCCACCCAATGCAAAGAACTGACTCATTGGAAAATACCATGATGCTGGGAAAGATTGAAGGTAGAAAGAGAAGGGGATGACAGAGGATGAGATGGTTGAGGTTGGATGGCACCACTGACTCAATTGACATGAGTCTGAGCAAGCTCCATGCGTGAGTGGAGAACAGGGAAGCCTGGTGGGCTTCAGTGCATGGGGTCGCAAAGAGTTGGACACAACTGAGCAACTGAACTGAACTGAGGCTAATAGATGTAAATGAGCCTTCAGAAATCAGAGGAAGATAAAATTTGAACTTTGGCAATCAGGAAGTCAAGGACAATAATATATCTATTACTTTATAAATTGCCTTTGTCGTTACACTCGAATTTTATCTTTAACTCTTGAGAGCAATGTTCTATCAAGTTAATCCACCAAAAAACAAACTTCAAACTTTAAAGAGATTTGCCTTCCCCAATCTAAATTAAAACACTGAAAAGGACGATTGAAGTACAAAAGAGATCATGAAAATTTCAAAATAATTCTGTTCCACATTACCTCCTGTCCCCATTCCTCTATCCCACTCCACCTCCCCAAAAAACTTAAAAATGATTGCTGAAACAGAGCCCATAGTACATTAGCCTTCTAGGAGTATCACAGCTGTCTGAAAGCTGAGGGGAAAAACTCCAGGCAGGATTATGGTTTCCTCCTTTTTTGTTATTGTTGTGTTTCATGCTGTTCATTTGGGGTTTTTTTGAAAACAGAAGAAAGAATAGACAGCTGGATGGACAGACAGACAATTACTTGAAGCCAGATTATTAGTAGCTTAAGTAGTAATCTTTTAAGTGTATTGCCAAACACACCGCAAAGAGATCTGAAACAGCTCTTGTCTCAAACTGTTTCTTGACCCCCAACTTTAAATGTTACTTTCATCTTGTTAAAAGGTGCTTAAAGTAGTGTAAGGTTTTGAGGCTTCCTTTACTGAATGTGTCCCCGCTGCCTTCCTCAGCTGTCATTTGAATTACTTGAATTTTTATAATGGAAAAATATCACCTCCATAATTCATGCTGTGTCAATATAAAATTTTCAGTAATCTGCCAGAATTAGAATAAATAAAACCACTTCAACTGTATTTTTTCTTGCTTTACAAATCAGACAAAAGTGTGGCTATGTAAACTATCCCAGTTAGACACACTGGCCTGTGCCATTAAGATTTCAAGGGAAGAAACTCTCAACCAAACAATAAATTTCAGATCAAAACTGGACTAATAAAAATTTCTATATGAGTATCAACACATTAGCAGAGAAGAACAAATACCTTTGTCAAAATCTCATTGGGGAAATAGATTGATATAAAAATAGAAACAACAACAGAAAATGATAATTTAGATTTTTGAAAGTATAAAACATTTTGTGTTTTTTTTTCTTGACAGGTAAAAACAAAACCCACAAAACCATTTATATATTGCACTCTCTTTTTATCTGTATCCTTGACATTGCATTTCTTTCTTCATGGAGGGAGGTGAGTGAGGGTAGCATTACAAAAAGGAATCTGCAAAGTATTTAACTAATATATATTTATTTTACTCAATTCAGACAACATATTCACTTTCAGACAGCATAAAGGATACATTTTAAAAAATCACCTCCAGCCCATTTCCTGAATGTTAACATATATTCTTTATGGTTTTCTATGCTTATATGACATATATGTAATTATATAATATATATGTAATTAAATATATATACCTTAACCTTCAGGTATTTTGAAACTTACTCAAGAAACTGTAAAAGAGTCACAATACCAGGAACACTAAATTTCTTTGTTTCAAAATAAATTTTTGTTAGTTCCAATCCAAGGTATACAGAAGGTATACAACTTTAAACCAAGCATACAGTTCTACATTCTTCTAGGCAATTTTTATGAAAATAAGATTAGTATACCTTACCAAGTAAAAACAATCATAGTGAGAATCATGGAAACCACTAACCCTGAAAAACCTAAAACACAAATAAACAAAAAGAAGAAAGATAAATGCTAATATATCTATCATTAAGGACTCAGAAAAGCTTACACCATAAGTTTTCAAAAACAATGCCAGAAATAGCCAGATTTGCAGCTTGTCACAAAAGAGCATTATCAATCTCAGCACATATTTTTTTCTTTTTCTTCTCATTTCAAAAATATCTCTCCTTTAAGATTTCAGCACTGCTTTAATTTGAAACAAATTCCTTCAATATTGATATTGTTATGAACAATGAAGTATCCTGTTTAATGTTACAAATTCTCAACTATGTGTAGTTTCATTTTTATTTATACCAAAAACTTGACTGTGATGCAAATTAACAATTGCCATATTACTGGTCTATGTATCACTGATGTGGCAACTGCTATAGCTGGTTTCCTGGTATCTTTAAGTGATTTAAATTGGATTTAGACTGTTTCGGGAGCTAAATGCTAATTGCTGAAACTCATCATTCATGCGGTTGTACATGGCTAAATGATTCACTGAGATCCTAAAGCTCTTACCGTCAATGGTGTGTTGGTCATGGTTAACAACGAGCTCTGTGGGTAGGGAGAAGCCCAGTCCTGATTTGTAGCATTTTCCAATTTCTGGGTAGTAAATATTCCCACTATGGCCAATTTCAAGACACTGAAATAGGTCAATAACCTCAGAGTTGGGAAGGGATGTGCACAACCAGCTCTTGGGAGCATCTACTGGCCACTTCCAAAGAAAGGCAATGCCAAAGAATGCTCAAACTACCGCACAATTGCACTCACCTCACATGCTAATAAAGTAATGCTCAAAATTCTCCAAGCCAGGCTTCAGCAATACGTGAACCGTGAACTCCCTGATGTTCAAGCTGGTTTTAGAAAAGGCAGAGGAGCCAGAGATCAAATTGCCAACATCCGCTGGATCATGGAAAAACCAAAAGAGTTCCAGAAAAACATCTATTTCTGCTTTATTGACTATGCCAAAGCCTTGGACTGTGTGGATCACAAAAAACTGTGGAAAATTCTGAAAGAGATGGGAATACCAGACTACCTAACCTGCCTCTTGAGAAATCTGTGTGCAGGTCAGGAAGCAACAGTTAGAACTGGACATGGAACAACA
>SJYC01120853.1:0-30597 GCA_006408675.1 Madoqua kirkii
GTACATCAGTTCTGTAGAGATTATTCATTTTTGAATGACTGAATCTAAGAGCCATTATTAATAACAATGTTTTGGCCAAGGCAGATGGGCAATTATCACAGAATAATAAAGGAATCTTGTTATAAGCACCACAAACTTTGATCTTTCTTCATTTGGGGTGAAAGGGAAGGGAAGCTGCTGTAGTAAGACAGGTATACAAATAACTAAAGATTTGACTGAGAGCCAAGATCTTATTCTTTCAGTTCTGAAGTCACTCATTCGAACAGCATATTCTAGACACTTTTCACACACACTGTCCATACACCAGTGACACAGACCATGCCTAAATTAGGCTTCATCATTCACTTATTTGAAGACCTTGGACAAGTGCTGTCCTTGAGCCTAATTTTTCTTATCTGTGAAGCAGTGATGATACTACTTTCTTGAATAGGGCGTTGTTAGAGTTAAAAATGAGGTAAGGCCCCCAGAGAGGCATATGTCCTGTGCTCTGTAACATGAAGTGAAGTGAAGTTCCTCAGTCGTGTCCGACTCTTTGTGACCCCATAGACTATCGCCCACCAGGCTCCTCCAACTATGGAATTTTCTAGGCAAGAGTACTGGAGTACGTTGCCATTTCCTTCTCCAGGGGATCTTCCCAACCCCAGGATCAAACCCAAGTCTCCTGCACTGTGGGCAGACGCTTACCGTCTGTCACTCTTACTCTGCCAGGCCCTGAGCTCATGATGAAAGAAATCATAAGGCAGCCTCTCTCTCTCCCCATGTTCTCCTTTCTCAATCCAAGAGGACAGCAAAAACTCACAGAGATCCTCCCACACAATACAACATGTGAGATGCCAAAAGCCTTTCCCAATAACTGCATGGATTCATCTTCCAAAATCATTTGAGCTTTTCTAACCTTCTGTTACCTTTCCTTAGGTGTTTGTAGCTCAACAAACAAACTGTGTTAGACCTTGCTGTTGTTTGAGGTCAAATGCTTGCCCATAAATTGTGTATAACCCACGTTACTAAGCTGGAGGCAAAGTGAGACCAAACCAAAAAAATAGAGTTCAGAGCAGACAAAGATTTACTGCAAGGGCCAAAGCAAGGAGTACAGGCAGCTCATGTTCAAAACATCTGAACTCTTTGATGGGTTTCAGGGGAGGCTCTTTAAAACCACAGTGAAGGAGAGAGTCCAGGGTGTGTGATCAGCTACTGCTCTGTTCTTATTTAGTTGGTAAAAAAGCTAGTCTCAGAGGGTTTAGCATCATCAGTCCTTAGGCTTCCTCGGGTCAGGGTTTTTTCAGTTAACTGCATTACGGTGGGGTTTTTAGCAAAACAACTCAAGATATGCATCAGACACTGTTACTAGGTTCTTCAGGGGAGGAACTATAGACTGTTATATGGCTGATCTACTGTTTAAATATTTTTTGATAATATGTTCACATTCTCTTAATCATTAATCCTGAGTTGGCCTTTTGTGACTCAGGGGAGGCCTGGGAGAGTAAAGCTTTTCTACAAGAGGCAGGCAGAGGAAAGCGCGTGGGGAGGCGCACATACCCTGGGAAAGGCGCTGCTCCTCTACAGTTCTCCCACAGTGCCCTTTTTCTGGTGCTGATGAGGGCAGCTTGCCCAGAGGTCGGGCTGCTATCTCCTTTCACCAGCTTTCTCTAGGCCTTATCCACAGCTGCAGGGGGCGTTTCTAAGCAGCGGCGGCGGCGGGGTGCGGCGGGGGATAAAGCTTTTCTACAAGAGGCAGGCAGAGGAAAGCGCGTGGGGAGGCGCACATACCCTGGGAAAGGCGCTGCTCCTCTACAGTTCTCCCACAGTGCCCTTTTTCTGGTGCTGATGAGGGCAGCTTGCCCAGAGGTCGGGCTGCTATCTCCTTTCACCAGCTTTCTCTAGGCCTTATCCACAGCTGCAGGGGGCGTTTCTAAGCAGCGGCGGCGGCGGGGTGCGGCGGGGGGGGGGGGCCGTGGTGGGGGTGGGTGGCGAAGGCTATGCTCCTCTGCACCTCCTCGGTGGGTGCCTGGGTTCACAGCAAGCACTTTGCTAGAGTCTGAATTCAGGTGAGTAGGTTGGGCGTCTGGGAGGACCCAGTGTGGCGGGTAATTCACTTACCCACCTCAATCAGCTGCCCTCATGGCCTTGCCTTCCACCTGCGTGGCTCCTCGTAGCGTCCTCCCTAGCCTGGGGGTGGGGTTGGGGGCGCTCCCATCGCTCCCGACCCGGGCACCCCTCAGCTGTGGCAGAGGCGCGTAGCGGGCGACCTGGAGGGGCGGGGCCCGACAGGCAGCTGGCCCTCCCCTCCCAGAGACGCAGGTGGTTCTCAGTTCACGCCAAGCAGACCGGCGAGGCGGCCAGGTCTCCAACGTCTCTGTCGGGCCCTACAGGAACAGCGGCAGCGGTTGCAAGGACGGCCACGACCCTCACCCGCACCCTCGGCCAGCAAGATGTTGCAGGTGTTCCCGGAGGGGAAGCCCAACCCTCTGCAGGACGCGAACCTCTGCTCACGCCTGGTATTCTGGTGAGTGCCCTGCCTGAGCGGAGATTTGCTGCCGAACTTAACGCTGCAGGCGCTTTTCGCCGACCGAGGGTCGGGACGAGGGAGCGCTTTCCGCTGGCGCTCCTACTGCCCGGCTTCTTGCTTTTGGTGGAGCGCTCCCACGCCGGCGGGGTGATTTCTGCCTGTGCCTGGGCCCCCGCGGCGGGCGGGAACCTGACGGAGGTGGGGAGGGTGCCAGGGACCTGGTGACTGGGGCGCATCTCTTTCCACTCGGAGGCCCGCTAGTCTCCAGTGCTCGGGAGCGGGAGGCTGGGACGCTGTGACGCTGTCCTGGGAGAGTCACCGCCCAGCTGGAGAAGGGCTGGATCCCCACACTCCATCCTTAGCCGGCTCCCTCAGTTACAGCTCAGGGGTTCGCAGTTCTGAACCAAAGTTGCACTTGTTTACCCTCCAAGCAAGCAGCTTATGAACAGCTTCCTTTATCTCATTAGTGCCCTGGACTGTTGTCACCTTCCAATAATGTCTCCACCTTTCCCCATACTCCTTAGGTGACAGCTGGGTTCCAACTTCACTGGGCCCCTTCGTCCCTGTGTCTATATGATCATCTCTCCCTCTCTCCTGGTACACGTGTTACTGTATATTCTGGTATTTGGTTGTGGCAAATTTCATGTGGGTGAAAAACAGTTATTTTGTATTTAACGAGGGAACAATATTCTTGAACACGTTTTGCTTTTGCCCGGGATACAGCCACGACTGAAGAATGTATTTGACCAGCCCCTTTTCTTAATTTGGAGTAGCAAATGGCAACCCGGAACACTCCAGTGTTCTTGCCTGGAGAATCCCATGGACAGGGGATCCTGTGAGGCTACAGTCCACGGGGTCGCAAAGAATCTGACACGACTGAGCAACTGAGCATTTCCTTAATTGCTGGTATTTCTGCTTCCTCCTTTGAGGACAACCTTGGGGATGGGGTCCCTGAAGCCTGTGGGGTCTTATCTCTAGCCTTTAGGGAAGTGGTACATGGTCTTGAAGCAGGTGGTCCCGCTACCTAGTTAGATCTCCTTCTTGCCCCAGGACAGGCCAATAAATTGGGATAGGGCTTGTTTGGGCAAGGGTTAGTTACTCTATTTGGAAAGTCAGAAGTCTGAGTAGACTGCAGATTAATGTCCTAGAAAACCATCTTACCAAGGTTTGGACACTAGTTTCTTTTATAGAACAAAAAGGAGGGAAGTGAGGAGGTAAAGTAGAAAGGCCATTTGTTGTTGTTGAGTTGCTAAGTCACGTCTGACCTTTTGTGACTCCATGGACTATAGCCCGCTAGCTCCTCTGTCCATGTGATTTCCCAGGCAAGAATACTGGTGAGGGTTGCCATTTCCTTCTCCACAGGATCTTCCCCACCCAGGGATCAAACCCACACCTTCTGCATTGGCGGGTGGTTTCTTTATCACTGAGCCACCTGGGAAACCCTCAAATGTCCTAAGTTATTGCAAATATCTCCCGGTTTCCTCTGAGAGGGAAGGTGTTAATATCTTTCATCCTGAAGCCATTCATAGATGGTCTGGGTCAGGATGTTTCCTGTGAGCTAAACAAAAGTATTTTAGTTTAACATTAAGACTTGAGGGGCCATTATGTATACTTTGAGCTACAGACATCCCTTTCCTGATTAACTTGTAGCAAAATCAATAGAATACAAAGGTTAAAATAAAAGAAACAGATCTAACATGGAATCCAATTTTTTCTTCACTATTATAGTCCTGCCCTGGAGTCCTTTGTTCTTGAAAGCACTGAAGGTCCTTGAGGTGGGAGGAAACACAGATGAGAAAGGGCTCAGAGGTGAAACTCTTCTCCCACTCTCTTAGGCCATGCTGTAGGGTCCGCTGGGATTTTAGTTCCCAACCAGGGATTGAACCCACACTCCCTGCAGTGGAAGTTCAGACTCTTAACCATTGAACCACCAAGGAAGTCCCTGAAAATTCAGGTTTTTCATCTAGTAGCTGAGACTATTAACTAGGTGGGTCTCAGCCTTTGGACTTTGATCACACTTGGGTGATTAATAGATTTTTTGTGCTGAGAACCCAATCTTTTCATCTTTCCTACATATTCTGATGTTTCCTTTTTCTGGGACCACCTAGAGGACCTCAGGGGGATGGGAGTTCCTATGCTTTTTTCCATTGTGGTATTCAGTTTGTCTAGCTGCATTTCAGGGTCATTTGGTGGCCCTTGGGCTTCCCTGGTGGCTCAGAGGTTAAAATGTCTGCCTGCAATGCAGGAGACCTGGGTTTGATCCCTGTGTCGGGAAGATCCCCTGGAGAAGGAAATGGCAACCCACTCCAGTATTCTTTCCTGGAGAATCCCATGGACAGAGGAGCCTGGTGGGCTACAGTGCACGGGGTCACAAAGAGTCGGACACGACTGAGTGACTTCAATTTCACTTAAGGAAAGAGGGGCCTAGAGGAAGGACTATGGATATAGTTACCTTAAATGGTAACAAAGTAGGCAACCATCTCCTTAACTTCAGGCAGTGCTATAGCCAAAATCTTGGCTTTCTTTGCCTACTAATGCCAAATAAAAAATATGGAGACGGAGTTTGGAGGGAATAGAAAGATGGCTTTAAAAATCAGCCAGCAGAGGGGAGAACACAGCAGGCTAATGCCTCAAGAGCCATGTACCCTCACCCAGGGAACCAAGAGACTTTATATAGCCTGGTTCTGTGGTCTTAGGGTAAATGATAAAGTTCAGAGTAATGATGTTTTTGGGCTTCCAAGGTGGCACAGTGGTAAAGTATCTGCCTGCCAATGCAGGAGATGCAAGACAGGTGGGTTTGATCCCTGGGTCAGGAAGATCTCCTAGAGTAGGAAATGGAAACACACTCCACATTCCTGCCTGGAAAACTCCATGGACAGAGGAGCCTGGTGGGCCATAGTCCATAGGTTTGCAAAGAGTCGGACATGACTGAACACACACAGCACAGTGAAGTTTTTGTATTTTTTTTTTCTTCTTGCATTATTTCAAAACAGTCACAGCTGGCATCAGGCAGCCTGGTAACTGGGATCCACTTGTCTCTGGATTTTTGGCCTGCAGTCTTCTTTCTGAAATGCAAACAATTGTAAAGGGTAGTTTTCTGTAAGAGAGGTCAGGGAGCCAAGTGCAGGGTGTAATTTACCTAGTATTAGGGGATGATAGGTTAGCTTCTGGTTACACTAGAGGTTAGTAACAGTTAAAGTAAAACTAGAAGTTATTAACTCTTTCAGACCTGTCCATGTTTCTTCCCTAGACTGTTCACTGTTCTTCTTACTTCCCCTGTTTTAAGGAGAGGAAAAACTTTATTTCTGTTTTTGCTGCAATAGCAGGGCAAGGAACTCTCCAAGCATGTTCTGTTTGTGAGTTTCAAAGTGTATGTGCTTGGAAATGGGAAGAAGAAGACTTCTAATTTTGGACTAGGAAACTGTGACCCTGCGAGACCTCTTTGAATTTTTTGATATTTGATAGTAATAACACTGCTGCCACTGCTGCTGCTAAGTCGCTTCAGTCATGTCTGACTCTGTGCGACCCCATAGATGGCAGCCCACCAGGCTCCCCTGTCCCTGGGATTCTCCAGGCAAGAACACTGGAGTGGGTTGCCATTTCCTTCTTCAATGCATGAAAGTGAAAAGTGAAAGTGAAGTTGCCCAGTTGTGTTCAACTCTTAGTGACCCCATGGACTGCAGCCTACCAGGCTCCTCCATCCATGGGATTTCCCAGGCAAGAGTACTGGAGTGGGTTGACATTGCCTTCTCCAGTAATAACACTAGCTGTGGATAATTAAGTATGGATGATCAAAGGTATACTTTATATTTCTATCTTATAATCCCCTTAGTGGGTATTTTTGCAAAGCTGGGAACTCTTCAGTTTCCATTAACAAAAGGAGGTTGTATTTCTCCCTATACCTTTGAAATGGAATCTGAGTTCTTGTTCATGGAGCCCAAGAATGAACTTCACGAACATGCAAACACTCATGGTAGCAAACAAGCAGGATTTATTTTAAGGTAAAGAAAAGTACAAATCCCCAGCACAGACACTGAGAGTGCCCCAAAAGGTGAGAAGTATAGCAGTTCATGTCTTTATTAGTATTGATCTGTTCCTTTTTGGTTGGCTTGTGTCCTTGACATATGTAATCTCTGACCAATCAGTTTGAAGGCCACTATATACAGTTTGTCATCTTTATGGTTTTTTTTGATCCTCAGTTTTCCAGTTTTTTTAGACATTGAGTTGCCAGTCCTGTGATGCTTTCTCATGACCCCAGGCCACTGTCTAAAGACTAGATGTATGGGTTAAGAGTTAATGGTTCATCTGGTATTTTTCTTCTTGATTAACTGGACAGCAGGTAATGATTGTCCTGTCTTGGGTCTGGATATTTTATGACCAACCAGACTTAGGTGGCATTCTTTTGGATGCCTGGAAACTGGAACAACAAGTATAGCTTTAGGTAAATGGATTGAGATGTTTATTTGAGAGGATTGCAATTTAAAAAAGGAACTGAGGTCTCAGACCTACACTGACTGCCTAGTAATTTCTACCTCACCTTGAGAGGTAATAATCTATTTGAGTTCTCAAGGAGAAAAAAAAAGAGAAAGGCCTTACAAAAATTTTTTTAGCAAGTTATTTATATTTATTTGTTTGGCTGTGCTGGGTCTTTGTTGTAGCATATGGGGTCCTTGTTGCTGCATGTGAGCGTTCTTTAATTGCAGCGGGCAGGGGCTGCTTTTGAGATGCGGTGCATGGGCTTCTCATGGTGGGGGCTTCTCCTTTGTGCAGCACAGGTTCTAGGGCATGCGAGTTGTTGTAGCAGGCAGGCTCAGTAGTTGTGGTGCTCAGGCTTAGTTGCCCTGCAGTTTATGAGATCTTAGTTCCTGGACTAGGGATCAAACTCCTGTTTCCTGCATTGGCAGGCAGATTCTTAACACTGGGCCACCAGGGAAGTTTTGAGAGAAAGGTCGTTTTAAACTCAAGCAGAAAACTGAGATCTCTGGTTCCATTCTTATGTAAAAATTAATTCATAAATGAGCTCTACTTAATTGACTTAAAAGTAAACCCTTACAAATTAAATACTACTTGCAAATCTTTAAAACACTGGCCAAATATATTGCAGGTTCATATGATTTGGGGAATATTTAGTAATGAATCATGTACTATTGAAGCTAGCTTAAGCTTGATAGTTTGATTAACATAGGCATTTGTCATCAAGAAAAATAACTTGATATGATAAAAGGTAAACTCTATAGCAATACTTATATTTTGAAAATGTCATCTCAGATCTCTTCAGATTTTGATAATCTGAAACTAAAGCTGAATGATAAGAATTCAGTGACTATCTGTGCCATTTCAAATAGGGTAAAATATTGGACATTTGTTGCTGGGCAGGTCCAAGTTGACCTACCTTTATTTGACTTGTTAGGAAAGGAAAATTAAAGCATAAGTTTCCAGTCAGGAAGTGCTGTTATAACAAACAGTTCACAATTACTTGCCATTTGGTTTTTACTAGGAATTAATAAGATTTTTAAGAGTTGAGGATTCTATTTTAAATATGTGACTCAGTTCAGTTTATTTCAGTTGCTCAGTCATGTCCGACTCTTTGCAACCCCATGAATCAGAGCTCACCAGGCCTCCCTGTCCATTACCAACTCTCAGAGTCGACCCAAACCATGTCCATTGAGTCGGTGATGCCATCCAGCCATCTCATCCTCTGTCGTCCCCTTCTCCTCCTGCCCCCAATCCCTCTCAGCATCAGAGTCTTTTCCAATGAGTCAACTCTTCGCATGAGGTGGCCAAAGTACTGGAGTTTCAGCTTTAGCATCATTCCTTCCAAAGAACTCCCAGGGCTGATCTCCTTCAGAATGGACTGTTTGGATCTCCTTGCAGTCCAAGGGACTCTAAAGCTGCTAAAAATAATAAAAGAAATATTTCAGTATACAGTAGGAAATATGTTTTGAATAGAAAAAGGAGTTTTGTTGAACTGAGGTTAGGTTAAACTTAAGTAAATAGATTTTGCTTCTAAAAGCAGGCTGGTACAGTATTGATTTGTTTCCACTCTGCTAAGAAAATAAGTTTTACCTAGAATACTGCTTTTGATAACAGATTTTGTGAACTTCATTGCCTTTAAGTGATCTGAATTTGTTTGTAAAAAAAGTACTGGAGTTTCAGCTTTAGCATCATTCCTTCCAAAGAACTCCCAGGGCTGATCTCCTTCAGAATGGACTGTTTGGATCTCCTTGCAGTCCAAGGGACTCTAAAGCTGCTAAAAATAATAAAAGAAATATTTCAGTATACAGTAGGAAATATGTTTTGAATAGAAAAAGGAGTTTTGTTGAACTGAGGTTAGGTTAAACTTAAGTAAATAGATTTTGCTACTAAAAGCAGGCTGGTACAGTATTGATTTGTTTCCACTCTGCTAAGAAAATAAGTTTTACCTAGAATACTGCTTTTGATAACAGATTTTGTGAACTTCATTGCCTTTAAGTGATCTGAATTTGTTTGTAAATATTCATAGTGACCTATGATTCATTTTTTAAAATTATTTATTTTTGATTGGAGGATAATTGCTTTACAATATCGTGTTGGTTTGTGCCATACATTGACATGAATCAGCCATAGGTATATATATGTCCCCTTCCTCTTGAACCTCTCTCCTACTTCCCACTGGATCCACCCCTCTAGGTTGACACAGAGCACCAGGTTGAGCTCCCTGAGTTGTCATACAGTAAATTCCCACTGGTTATCTATTTTACATATGGTAATATATCTGTTTCCTTGTTATTCTCTCAATTAGTCCCATCCTCTACTTCCCTCACTTTGTCCACAAGTGTGTTCTCTATGTCTGTGTCTCCATTTCTGCCTTGCAAATAGGTTCATCGGTACCATCTTTGTAGATTCCATATATATATGCATTAAAATATGATGTTTGTTTTCCTCTGACTTCAGTCTGCATAACAGGCTCTGGGTTCATCCACCTCATTAGAATAGCCTCAAATGTGCTCCTTTTTATGGCTGAGTAATACGCCATTGCATATATGTACGACAACTTCTTTATCCATTCATCTGTTGATGGACATTTAGGTTGCTTCCATGTCCTAACTATTGTTAATAGTGCTGCAATGAACATTGAAATACATGTGTCTTTTTCAGTTATGGTTTTCTCAGGATATATGTCCAGTGGTGGGCACAGTGGACTATGATTCTATCTGACCAAATGTTTTGAAACTTTTTGATATTTTTTACAGACTTACTACCAAATTCCAAAGTTCTTTTGACTTCAGCTAACTTTTGGTTGCTTCAGAGAGCCTCTGAATCATCTCAGAGAAAAAATTTTTAACTAGGATTGGTTTGTATGTTAAATTACACAGGAAGCATTGTCAAATGAATGTTAACCCCCTCAGATTATATAGTATGGATAAATATGATTAATATAAATACCACAGAAATTATATATAGGTTCTAAAATTTGAGTATTTTCTGATAAAATGTTACTAGTCATAATCTAGTTATTATATTGGTTATTATATTGTAATTAGGTATTTACCTGTGCCTTTTAACTCTATTATTTATAGACAGTTCTGATACTTTTGCAAAAGTGCTTCATCTTCAAGAAGCTTCATTGGACTTTTTAAAAAATATATAAATTTATTTATTTTAATTGGAGGTTAATTACTTTACATCACTTCATGGAAAATAGATGGGGAAACAGTGGAAACAGTGTCAGACTTTATTTTTTTGGGTTCCAAAATCACTGCAGATGGTGATTGCAGCCATGAAATTAAAAGCCGCTTACTCCTTGGAAGAAAAGTTAAGTTATGACCAACCTAGATAGCATATTCAAAAGCAGAGACATTACTTTGCTGACTAAGGTCTGTCTAGTCAAGGCTATGGTTTTTCCTGTGGTCATGTATGGATGTGAGAGTTGGACTGTGAAGAAGGCTGAGCGCCGAAGAATTGATGTTTTTGAACTGTGATGTTGGAGAAGACTCTTGAGAGTCCCTTGGACTGCAAGGAGATCCAAACAGTCCATTCCGAAGGAAATGAGTCTTGGGTGTTCTTTGGAAGGAATGTTGCTTAAGCTGAAACTCCAGTACTCTGGCCACGTCATGTGAAGACTTGACTCATTGGAAAAGACTCTGATGCTGGGAGGGACTGGGGGCAGGAGGAGAAGGGGATGACAGAGGATGAGATGGCTGGATGGCATCACTGATTCTCAATGGACGTGAGTCTGAGTGAACTCCGGGAGTTGGTGGTGGACTGGGAGGCCTGGAGTGCTGCGATTCATGGGTTCGCAAAGAGTCAGACACGACTGAGTGACTGAACTGAACTGAACTGAATTACTTTACAATATTATATTGGTTTTGCCATACATCAACATGACATTCATAGGACTTTTTGACAAGTGCAGGTCTCTGATAAATTTTAAGTGATACTGCTGAACTTGTACCACATTAAGAATCCTAATGGAAAACATGATGGCTTCTAAAGAAATTAACAAAGGTATTGATTACCAAGTAAACTGGTGAATGTGGTTATAATGTTTATGCCTTTTTTTTTTTTCTGGAATGCTAATGGTTTTGATCTGTTTTCCAGATACAGGGAAGCCCTTCCCCTCAAGTTACTCATGACTTACAGCAATTTGGTAAATTATCCTTCTGTGAATAAAATGAAATAGTTTTCTTTTTTTGAGGTGTGGGGCTGGTTCCTCCAGAAATCGGAGACTTTTGGGTTCTAAGAAGCCTTACTCTGCATATAAGTTAAATAAGCAGAGTGACAATATATAGTTTTGATGTACTCCTTTCCTAATTTGGAGCCAGTCTGTTGTGCCATGTCCAATTTTCACCTTCCCCTCAAGTTACTCATGACTTACAGCAATTTGGTAAATTATCCTTCTGTGAATAAAATGAAATAGTTTTCTTTTTTTGAGGTGTGGGGCTGGTTCCTCCAGAAATCGGAGACTTTTGGGTTCTAAGAAGCCTTACTCTGCATATAAGTTAAATAAGCAGAGTGACAATATATAGTTTTGATGTACTCCTTTCCTAATTTGGAGCCAGTCTGTTGTGCCATGTCCAATTTTCACTGTTGCTTCTTGACCTGCATACAGGCTTCTCAGGAGGCAGGTAAGGTGGTCTGGTATTCCCATCTCTTTTAGAATTTTCCTGAGTTTGTTGTGATCCACACAGTTAAAGGCTTTAGCTTAGTCAATGAAGGAGAAGTAGATGTTTTTCTGGAATTCTCTTACTTTTTCTATGATCACAGATATTGGCAATTTGATCTCTGGTTCCTCTACCTTTTTAAAATACAGCTTGAACATCTGGAAGTTCTTGGTTCAGGTGCTGTTGAAGCCTGACTTGGAGAACTTTGAGCATTATTTTGATTGTGTGTGAGATGAGTGCAATTGTGTGGGTCTTTGTTTACTTGGCCAATTATCTTGTTTCTTTCTTCACACCTGACTGGTCCTTGGACCCTCCCCAAGATTTTACCAAGATGGATCCCACTGCAGAGGCCTATAGGTGTACGTCTATACTTATTATGGGGTGAAGTTCCCTCCCTTTTTGAACTCCAAGGAGCCTTCTGTGCATGTGTGAAAGGGAAAGTTTTCCTTGACCTCAGGAATGGGCACCTTATCTCTTTGTTTTAGCAGAGCTTAGCTTTTACCACTAGCTTTGTCATTGGAGTGTTTGGGTGAGAACAAAGCTTGAATTTTACTCCTCTTGACAAACACTAGTTGTCTAGCCCAGGGTCCATCTATCTTCTACTTCAAACTCTCCACTTACAAAGGGAGTGCAGATGTGGAAACTGCCACTGGTATCAAGACAGACTCTGGAGGCTTTTATCAGAGAAGCTGCTGACACGAGGGGGGATGTGAACTTCCTGAGGGCTGAGATGGTTTAGGCTTTCGGTAACTAGTGATCATGAATGTATAGGAATGTTTCATTTCAAACTAGGATTCTTTACATTATTTTCAGAATACCATACCTATTAATCTTGTTGTTTTTCATTAACAGTCAGAAATCCACGTGTTGTAAATGGAGGCTAGGTGAGCTCTCCAGGGCTCTTTCTCTGTTTCCCTTAAGCATTTAGTTTGATGAGTTTTGGCAATTTTATACAATAACTATGGCTCCAAGCAAGATGTAGAACAGACTAAAGGTGCATTAAAATTTACAACTAATTCCTTATAGTGGAATAAATAGTATAACAAGCATAAGTTTATCTCCTGTAGTTTATTCTTGATTTTTGGGATCTTTATAGTCCTGAGTCTGGTCAGCCTGAGAAGTGTCAACTAGTGTCCATTCAGGTGTGTCAAGTGGATAATTTGTCCTTCTGAGTCTTCCAGGTGTCCCCCAGTGTGTTGACTCCCTTTCTCTGTTGATCCAAAGCACATAGACTATCAGATATTTCTCCAGCAAAGGTTGGTTTATTTGGGATCAGCAGAGAATTACAATTCAGTGTCTGCAACCATGGTGAGTCACATGCCAGTCCCCAAAGGGCGAGGGAAGGAGAAGTCTTTTATAGAGGGAAAGGAAGTTGGGAGGGTTGTTGTGGTCCATAACTTTTCATTGGCTGAATCTTTGTAAGGAAAAAACAGTCTTTCTTCTTGCTGTTGGACTTTGCTAGTGTTGTAGGTGTGACATCCCACTTCTGGTCTTCTGACTATTTGAGGCTTTATTTACACCTCATTGCTGTCTCCCAGGCTTTGTCTTCTCTGTGGGGTGTGGATCACCTTTATCCTAATCTTGCCTATACTTTGTTACTGTACACAAATTTGTGTACTCAAAGCACAGTGAGGGTAAACGAGTTTAAATGTCAGAATTTGGAGCAGATCAATGTTTATTGCAAGGCCATGCAAGGAGATGGGTGGTTTCTGCCTTATTAAAACCCCGAAGTCCCCAAGGGTTTTCAGCAAAGTGTTTTAAAAGGCAAGATGAAGGAGGGACATGGTTGGTTGGTGCAAACTTTTGGTGCCATAATCCTTTGTTCTTACAGCTATCCATATGTCAGGCCACGAAGTTCCTGTGAATCTCCAACAAGACAAATATTATTCTCTGTTTTGCAATTTTTAAATCTCTGTATGACTGGAAAAGTGCTATATCCTTAAAGAACAGAGCCTTGAGAATGGGCTGTCCTTTATATTTCAGGCTATAGGCAATGTTCTTAACTTTATGCAAAAGTAGTAGAATACAAAGATTAAAGTAAAGGAAACAGATCTAATATGAAGTTCTTCCCTATTACAACTTTTTGATGTGGCCAGGGAACCCTGTCTTATCATGAAGATATCTCCATGGATTTCTTATTTGTGAAAGATAAGCCCCTGTAGACATTTTCTCTGTTTCTGTGTCCACCATGGGTGAAGATGGATGCCTATAGTACAGTGGAAAAATGTAGGCTACTGAACGACAGGATGGTCTTATCTTGGCCCTGAAAATTCTGTGTGGCTAAATGTGAGTGAAGCTTAGCTTTAGCTGGCTTAAAATTGGAAGGATGGGATGATCTTAAAGTATTCACCCATTCTAGGGTTAAGGCCTCATGTTGTTGGGGCTAGGGGATACCTGAAGACAGGAAGGTAACTTTTAGATCCATATAAAGATTAATAGGGCTTCCCTGGTGGCTCAGACAGTAAAAAGTTTGCCTGCAATCCAGGAGACCCAGGTTCTATACTTGGATGAGGAAGATTCCCTGGAATAGGAAATGACAACCCCCTCCATATTCTTGCCTGGAACATCCATTGGAAAGAGAAACTTGGTGGCTACAGTCCATGAGGTTCAAAGAGTTGGACATGACTGAGCAACTAACATACACACAAAGATTAATGCTTTAAAAAATCTCTTATATTTGGTATATATCTAGAGATGACATTACTGATAATCACACCTATTGAATGCTTCATGAAGGCTCAGAATTTCTGTTATCATTTTTACATATGTCTTACTTAATCCTCAAATATTCCTATGAGGCAGGCATCATATGAATACTTACTTTACAAATAAGGAAATATACATCCAGAAAGTGTGCAGCTTTTTAGGAGCCTCATAGCTGGAAAGTCTCTGTGCCCTAACTGCACACACTGAAGCTGACAGTCCTCAGGTTCCTATTTACCTGGCTTTAACTCCCGCAGTTTGAGTGAATATTAAGTGAATATGGTAACTCAGTCTAGCAGACATTTAACAGTCATGTTAGTGACTGAATATGCTTTTATATAGGCATGCATCTGGAGTGTGACTCTTGATTGCTAGAGATGTTGGAATCCTTATTCATCCAGTCCTGAAGGCATCAAGCTATCAGTTCTCCTTGACTTTTTCACTCTCATCTGCTGACATCAAATCCTACTGATTCAACTTTAGACAAGCCCTTGGAGTCACTCATTCTTTCACTAACTGTTTCCTGAATGTGGATGTGTGGGGCCCACAGGGAAGGCAGCTTCTGGAGTTTGTGTTCCTCGCCCCCCTGCCCCCCTCGCAGTCCTCACTTAATACTTTTGGCTTCTCTTCCTCCCAACGTGCATTCCTGCTTCCAGTCTTTCCCCTAAAACAAACCCTTGCTTAAAAACTTGCTTAAAAACCTCTCCCATCTCCTGCTCTCAAGAGTAATTCTTTAGCCCTAGCCTTCACCCTGCTCATTTAACTTATATGCAAAGTACATCATGAGAAATGCTGGGCTGGAAGAAGCGCAAGCTAGAATCAAGATTGCCAAGAGAAATATCAATAACCTCAGATATGCAGATGATACCACCCTTATGGCAGAAAATGAAGAGGAACTAAAAAGCCTCTTGATGAAAGTGAAAGAGGAGAGTAAAAAAGTTGGCTTAAAGCTCAACATTAAGAAAACTAAGATCATGGAGGCAAGAATACTGAAGTGGCTTGCCATTCCCTTTTCCAGTGGACCACATTCTGTCAGACCTCTCCACCATGACCCGCTCGTCTTGGGTTGCCCCACAGCCATGGCTTGGTTTCATTGAGTTAGACAAGGCTGTGGTCCTAGTGTGATTAGATTGACTAGTTTTCTGTGAGTATGGTTTCAGTGTGTCTGCCTTCTGATGCTCCTCCAGGCCACGGGCCCTGTACTTGGGCTCGGGGTGGCTCCTCAGGGTCAGCACCACTGGCCTTGGGCATGAGGTGGCTTCTCCCGGCTAACCCTGACCTTGGATGTAGGATAGCTCCTTCCGGCCACTGCCCCTTACCTCGGATGTGGGGTAGCTCCTCTCGGCCCCGCCCCTGACCTTGGCCCCAGGGTAGCTCCTCTTGGCTGTTCCTGCGCCGTCGCAGCCTAGCACTCTAGGCTGCTGCCCCTGACCTTGGACGTGGAGTAGTTCCTCTCGGCCGTGCTTAGTGCCCCGGCTTGCAGCAATACGTGAACCGTGAACTCCCTGACGTTCAAGCTGGTTTTAGAAAAGGCAGAGAAACCAGAGATCAAATTGCCAACATCTGCTGGATCATGGAAAAAGCAAGAGAGTTACAGAAAAACATCTATTTCTGCTTTATTGACTATGCCAAAGCCTTTGTGTGGATCACAATAAACTGTGGAAAATTCTGAAAGAGATGGGAATACCAGACCACCTGACCTGCCTCTTGAGAAACCTGTATGCAGGTCAGGAAGCAACAGTTAGAACTGGACATGGAACAACAGACTGGTTCCAAATAGGAAAAGGAGTACATCAAGGCTGTATATTGTCACTCTGCTTATTTAACTTATATGAAGACTACATCATGAGAAATTCTGGGCTAGAAGAAGCACAAGCTGGAATCAAGATTGCCGGGAGAAATATCAATAACCTCAGATATGCAGATGACACCACCCTTATGGCAGAAAGTGAAAAGAAACTCAAAGCCTCTTGATGAAAGTGAAAGAGGAGAGTGAAAAAGTTGGCTTAAAGCTCAACATTCAGAAAACGATCCTGGCATCCGGTCCCATCACTTCGTGGGAAATAGATGGGGAAACAGTGTCAGACTTTATTTTTTGGGCTCCAAAGTCACTGCAGATGGTGACTGCAGCCATGAAATTAAAAGACGCTTACTCCTTGGAAGAAAAGTTATGACCAACCTAGGTAGCATATTGAAGAGCAGAGACATTACTTTGCCAACTAAGGTCCGTCTAGTCAAGGCTATGGTTTTTCCAGTAGTCATGTATGGGTGTGAGAGTTGGACTGTGAAGAAGGCTGAGTGCTGAAGAATTGACGCTTTTGAACTGTGGTGTTGGAGAAGACTCTTGAGCGTCCCTTGGACTGCAAGGAGATCCAACCAGTCCATTCTGAAGGAGATCACTGTTCTTTGGAAAGACTGATGCTAAAGCTGAAACCCTGGTACTTTGGCCACCTCATGCAAAGAGTCGACTCATTGGAAAAGACTTTTATGCTGGGAGGGATTGGGGGCAGGAGGAAAAGGGAAAGAGAGGATGAGATGGCTGGATGGCATCACTGACTCAATGGACACGAGTCTGAGTGAACTCCGGGAATTGGTGATGGACAGGGAGGCCTGGCGTGCTGCAATTCATGGGGTTGCAAAGAGTCAGACATGACTGAGCAACTGAACTGAATTGTATCAGAATTAATTCTTAAATGAATATGTTAATACAGAAGAATATTTAGGAAACCCGTTTCCCCCACCTCCCTCCACCACCATAGACATAGATACATTTCTAAACTGAAGTAGTAATAACCAAATAATATTCAGAAACTATATTATGGCTCATAACTTGGAAATAAATTCAACTCAATAATTATTAACCCTGTGGCCTAACAGCAAGCCTTTTGGTGTGTCTCTCACTTGGCCCAATGACATTGACTGAGTTCGTTTATTGGGTATAGCAGAATTTCAAGTTGTGTTTGCATGTGATCATTTATAGAATTGCATTGAGCATAAGGGACTTGGGACAGCTTGTTGGATGTGTGGGGGAAGGCTGGAGTCACAAAAAGGCTAAGGATTTTCCTTTGTGTTTAAGGAACATTGTCACCATTCTAGACACAAATAATATACACTGCTGGAGCTTGTAGGTATCTTCCTATAGCAACTATTCATTAATTGTTAAAATGGAACATGTATGTATTAATAGATGAAGCCTGGGATCTCTTAGGCAAACTGAGAAGAGAGAATGGATGTTGTGAAGTGTCCAAAAGATTGAGCTAAATGCCTGAGGAAACTAAATGCTTCTAGACCCAGTTCAGATCCAAAAGCCTTCTAGAAGGGAAGCACAACCAAAAAATGGGTAATTTATTTGATTTTATTTGCCTGTAAAATTAGCAGGTCGGCTTCCATTTGTTATCATTAGAACCTGGAACATTGGTTAGTTTGTGGTTGGTCTGAGTCAGTCAGTCAAAAGCAGGTGCCACCTGCCCGCCAGCTGGCCAAGTCCGCTGTGGTCTGTAGAAAAACGCAGTGCTCCTGGCCCCCGTCTGTCTCCCCACGCCCAGCCGTGGTATTAATTCAGTGACAGACATGATGAGCAGTCTTTGAGTTCCATATTGCTCACCTGGAGGTCACAGAGAAAAGCAGCAGAGTGAGCAGCCATGATGGGATGGACCAGAAAGAAGTGACCTTTAGCTGAGGGGGACAAGAAAACAGGGTTAGGGACCTCCACGGAGGCCCAGTGGCTGAGACTCCTCGCTCCCCGTGCAGGGGCTGTGAGTTTAGTTCCTGGTCAAGGAGCTAAGATTCCACAGGCTGAGTGGCAAAAAAATAAATAAATAAAATAAATCTTGTGGCTCCCTAATAAATGTTTGGCAGAGTAATCTAGTAATGGAAAACTTAAGTATTGCTAATGAAGAGCAATTGAACATAATTTTAAAACCAAATTTTTTTCAAAATTGTTACTGAAATAAATTGGTAAGCATATCAACCATTTAATATCATTTGGTTAGAGATATGTGTATGTTTCCCAAAGCTTCACATATTAATTAGACACATTTTCTACCTTGGTATTTATTTTAAAATTTGAAAATTAAAATATCTTTAATTTTTTTAAAGGAAACTCTTCAAGATGTCAAATATGATGACAAAGTCTTTTCTCATTTGTCACTTGAGTTAGCAGACCGCATACTGTCATCAGTCAAAGAGTTTGGGTACCACCGTTATAAGTTCATTATAAAAGTATTATTTATTCAAAAGACGGGTCAGGCAATCAATGTAAGTACCTCCACGTGAGGGCATGGTGGGAGGACTTGGCCCCAGGGAAAGCTGCTGCCCACAGGACAGTCGCCAGGCTCCCAGGGAGGAGAGAAGTCTACCACATTCACCTGCACACTTAGGGAATGGCGAGCTTCCAGGTGGACAGGTGGCCCCTTGGGTGATCTCGAGAAGGGATGGTCATCCTCTGATGCCTGAACAACAAGAAGAAACCAGAGGTGCTAAAGATGAGGCAGAACGTCCCAGCAGAGAAAAGGGGGTGCAAAGACAACACGGGCTTGACTGGTGACCAGAGAGACGGGTGTGTTTAGGCAGCCCCACCCCAGAAGCGAGCAGCTCGCTGTCCTGTGCTTGCCTCTTGTCCTGTGGGTCAGCTCAGTCTGGATGGGCTGGGTGCACTTTCTCTGGCCTCACCAGAAAGTGGTGCAGTTTTGGCCATCTGGTGATGCAGCTGGCCCAGAGGTCCCAGACAGCCTTGCTCACAGCCGTGATCACTGGTTCCCCTGCACAGAAGCCATCGTCCTCCAGAGGAGGAGTGGCGTCCACACAGGGCTCCCTGCAGCATTCCAGAGGTGAGAGCAGGCTCCCAGGGCCTCTCTGGGAAGCTGCGCAGTGTCACATTATTTTGCAAGTCCCAAGGTCAGTTCGTATCTATGGGGTGGAAAGGGAGACTCAACCTCCTGATGGGAGATGCTCACCACAGAAAAGTCAGATTTTGTGAGGCTTTATACATGAAGCAAAGGAGTTAGGATTTCTCTAAAGCTTGCTTATAGAGTCAGTACCATTTCTTCATTTCAAAATAAGACCCTAACAAACTTTTGGTTGCAAATCTACGGTGGGAAGGACGAAGCCTCACTGTGGAGTGTGATGCCGAGCGGAACGCATGTGCCTCCTGTCCTGCCCCGGGACAGGCCCTGCTCAGGTTGCTCTCTCTGTGTTAGACAACTTACCCTCTCCAGTAAAGAGAAGACGGGCCCAGGAAGCATCACTGTTAAGCCTTCAGCAAAGGGAAAATTGGACAAATTACTTTTAAAATACAACCTCCTAAGATAGTGAGTGATGCAACTTCTGAAGAAACCAAACTTGTATAGATTAAAGAATTACTTTTTAACATGTTTGATCTGAAGTGGGCCTTCTGAACATTTCTGTCCTAGATTGCCAGCAGATGGATCTGGGATGTGGCGTGGGACAGCTGGGTTTCCGCGAAACATGAGGCTGAAACTTACGTGGCGTTGGTCTTAGTATTCGCTCTCTACTGTGAATAGCTTGTTCCATAGACCAAAGAGTGTTTACTTCTAAACTTCTCTAAAATACATGAAAATGTATAGACTTGTGAACTTCATGGTAGTTTTGATTAACTATATTCTTATATCTCCAATTGAAGCTTCTTAATTGTATTCTTTTAACAACAAACAAGTAAAAGCTGGATTTTTACCTTTATACTTACTAGTTATCATGTTTATTAACATTGTATTACCCCAAAGTGGAGAAGGCAATGGCAACCCACTCCAGTACTCTTGCCTGGAGAATCCCATGGACGGAGGAGCCTGGTGGGCTGCAGTCCATGGGGTCGCGAAGAGTTGGACACGACTGAGCGACTTCACTTTCCCTTTTCACTTTCATGCATTGGAGAAGAAATGGCAACCCACTCCAGTGATCTTGCCTGGAGAATCCTAGGGACGGGGGAGCCTGGTGGGCTGCCGTCCATGGGGCTTCACAGAGTCGGACAGGCCTGAAGCGACTTGGCAGCAGCAGCAGCAGCAGCCCCCAAAGTGTGAAGAGTGTATGTATCTGCCTTTGTCATGTGCATGGAGGCTCATGGTGGATTATGGAGAGGTTATCGCTCTGGTCTCGTTACTCAGTCAGTCAGTCGTATCTGGCTCTTTGTGACCCCGTGGGCTGCGTATGCCAGGCCTCCTGTCTCTTCACTGTCTCCTGGAGTTTGCTCAGACTCATATCCCGTGAGCCGGTTATGCCACCCACTGTCACATCCTCTACTGACCCCTTCTCCTGCCTTCACTCTTGTTAGATCCGAGAAAATTAGAATTTGCTGTGGGAAATTAGGAGACAACCTTGTACAATGTCAAATTAAGTGAATGTTACAGTAGATTTTGGAAAACTTTTGTATATTTTGTAGGCTATCTTAATATATTGCATGCATTCTTTAGAAAGAAATTACCAAGTTTGAAAGAAAGATGTTGGGATGTTTAATACTTCCCTAACTACCACCTCTCCCTCCCTACTTGTTAGTCTGTTCATCAGGCACTTTTTAGTTGCAAGAACCAAAAACTGTAACACAATCATCTTTAAAAAGAGCAAAATTGTATTTCCCAGGCCTTTGATCAAGGATCCAGGTCCTTTTTGCCTTCCTGCTCTCCCCTTGGACATCTGTGCACAGCTGTTTACCTTGATAGAATTTGATCGCGTTCCCGTGGCTCAGTTATGACAGTCCCTGGGGTGCAGCTGGAGCTCACCTTCCCTGAAGCACATGGCCACGCGGAGAGTGGACACCACTGTCAGCGGGAGCTCCTCTAGAAAGAGGTAGGGGTCGGGCTTGTGGTAGGCAGCCCACAGTGTCTGTGATGATTCATTCTATTTCCACAGTTATAATCAGAACTTGAAAATCCATGTCAAATTTAATGGACAGTAAAATCACAGATTAGTTGAATGATCTGTAAACAGGAAGACAGACAGGTGAGAGTTTTCTTTTCACTTGTGTTATAATGTGTTGAATAACCCAGCACTGGCAGTTCCACACCATGCCGCGAGACGTGATAGTTGTGGCCCAAAGAATCTTTAAAGCAGGGTCATTGTTCACAAACTTTGGCCACAGAGAAATCAGTAATAACAAACCTAAGAAGGAGCTCATGTTAATCAGTGTTCTTTCCTGGTGACCTTATCAGGGAACACATGCTTCCTCGTATTGAGCTGACTGCTTATAAATGTGCTTCTGTAAAGTGAGAATTACACCTTCGGAGGGTTAGTTTGTGAGCTGAGTGAGGTAAGACAGGCCCTTAGGCCCAGCACTCAGCATAGCCCTAGAGGCACCAGTCTTGAGAAGCCCCCTGTTGCCGTCCGCTTTGAGAAGCTCCCTGTTGCCGTCCGCCTTGACAGTTCAGACGGCCCTCAGCTCTGCTTCCTCTCGCCCCTCTCCTATCCCATTCATGCTTAGTTGCTAACTTCCATGGACTCTGTTTCTCTGAAGTGACTCGATCATCCCTCTTTCCCCCGCCGTGACATCTCTTGTCTGGGTCTTCACTTCTCTCACATTTCCATGGTCCCTTTCTTTCATTCACTCGTGTGGCGCTTATTTTGTTCAACGTGTTACTCGTCTGCCATGTGCCAGGCACTGAGTGAAATGCACAGTGTGAGCAGTGAACCAGATGGATGGGGCCCCTGCCTCCCCTGAGTGTTTATTGTACCATGACGCTAGCATTAAATAAGGATCCCTCTGTAAATTACGGCAAATGCTTCTAAGGGTGAACCAGGAGGAAATCCAAAGACCTTTCCTTGCCACCAGTCTCATCTTCACTTGTAAGACTGAACATGTAACCGTGTCAGAAGCATAACTTTGGTTATGTCGCTCCATGCCTCGGAACCCCTCGGTCGTTCTTGGCGTGAACACAGACTCTTAGGTTCTAGAGTCTCCAGAATATAAAACTCTTCATTTCTCAGGATTTAGTGGACTCCAGGTCCATCATAAACACCTGAGCCTAGCAGCACTGCCAACCCCCATCTCACTTCCAACCCACCTGCATTAGGCATGCTCCTTTGTGCGAGAGCGCGCGTGCATTCCCGCCTCCCTCTCACCAGACTCCTTCCCTTGCCTCCTCCTCCGAGCTGTGTCTGCACCAAGAAAACCTCTGCCCTGCGGTCATCGAGCTCCTTCCCCACTCCAGCCTTAGAAGTGCGAAGTAGCTGAGGCCACCAGAGCAGCGTGCCAAACACTCAGAACCGTGACTGCTGAGCCACTTTCCCTCTGCCGTTAGGAGCCGTGAGGATCAGCCACGCCCAGTGGCACGCACCAGTGTCCTTTAGTCACTGCAGGAATCTGCACACCCTCTCCTCCAAGTCTGCTCCTCAAGACTTTATAGCCAGTTACTGACCTTCATTTACATGGCTCCTCTATTGTCCCAACCTCTGCTCCAGATGCACTGAGTTTCCTTAAAACAGCGACCTGACTTCTCCCTGACAAAGAGACTCACTGCAGCCCTCTTAAGTAAAAGCTGGTGTATCTCTCGTCCTAACAGCTCATGCCTCAGAGCCAGGAGGTAGGGCAGGCAACCCCTGACTGTGAAAAGCTCTTGCTCCTGCAGATCTATGCCATCTGGATACACAGGCTATTACCTCTGTGTGTGATTGTTGCCTGCGAGTCCCCTGGGATGTTGCTTCTCATTACTTGAAAACCTGAGCTGCTGGAACACAAGCTTCCTCTCCACTCAGCTCCTGCCATTGTTCTTTGTGACCTCAGTATCCACAGAGAAAACCATCCAGTGTGGCGGTTCTCACTTTGCACAAGGTTTATACTACACAGTAGTTAAACTACACCAGTCCCCGAATAGCACCTTCATATCTCAGTGACCACCGTTGCTGGGAGCCAGCGTGAGGAACTCCGCCCTTGGCAAAGGTCATGAGGAAGGAGGCTTGGCATACACAAAGGCATGATCAAGCTTCAGGAAACCCCCTGTTCCCAAGCATCTACCCCCAAAGCCAGAGTCTACCTAGAAACTATTAGTATAGTGGCTTGGTTAGGAATTATATTGGTGAAGGGTTTTTCATTTGTTGTGCCAATAATTGCTGCTAATTCCCTGCCCTGGGTGGAACAAGGGTGTCTCAGCTCAAACCTCTCTGCTGGCAGACTAACTTGTGTGACAGGATTATCCATACTCCTGCCACTATGCACATGATTGTTCACTACCCCTCAACCATAAACAGCACAGAGAGGTTTTGGAGTATTTTGAGAGTCTTAATTAGCAAAAGGCTTTTCTCATTGTTGAGTCAATGATTGCCACCTGGCCTCCATATCCTTAGGCACCTGGGAATATATTAATCAATGTATTTGGAATATAGAAAAGGAAATATAGTCGTTTTTGATGTTAGCAATACTAGACTTTTTGAGTTAATGAATTGTCTCTTTTGTTATAGATCACTGTACTTTGTTGTAAATCACTGTGTCCTTGCTATGTAAAAATGTAACTTTATCAATATCTTAAGACTAAATAGATCTTAAGGGGAACATTAGTGAAGGATTTTTATTTGTTGGGCTGCTGTTTGCCACTAAATCTCCATATTCCCTGCCTTTATAATAAATATAGCATATAGAAGAAATAAGTATTAACCTTTAAGAATGATCATGTTAACCTTGGGTTAAATAAATTCCTTTCTTGATTGTAACTCATTACACCCTCACCCTGTAGGAATGCAACTTTATTTGGAGGGTGGTGCCTGGTTTAAGACGAAACACCCTTGGAAAAAATAAGTTTTTTGGTTATCAGAAAGAAAGGGTTGTAAATGTCAGCAGGCCTCAAGGCCAGAAGATGATGTAAAACCCCTAAGACCTTTTTTATGTAAAGCACCTGATTTTTATAAAGGTCAGGACTGCTGACCCCCGCGTGACTCTGTATTCATCCCTATGTGTAACAAAAGGTATATAAGCAAACCTAAAAAATAAAGAAATGGGATCAGTTCCTGGAAAGACTGATTCCCTCATGTCGTTTCTTTCTTGCTCCCCGTTTTTCAGGCTGAATTACCAAGTTATTTAGCCTCCTTTTCTCCACTAATATTTCCTACTATACTATCCATTTCTAATCTCTCTATATATCTGTAACTAAATATGTATTTTTCCAAGGACGCCGACTCCATCCCCACCTTCGAATCACCCTGGATCCACTGAGGCTGGACCCCAGGAACTGATCCCAATTTTTTATTTTTAGGTTTGCTTATATACCTTTTGTTACACATAGGGATGAATACAGAGTCATGCGGGGGTCAGCACACCGTGGATTACCCATGAGGAGCTGCGTGAAGTACAAGTTCCTCATCCAGCTCTGCAGTCCCCGAGTCCTCATGTAAACAGCAGATGGGCGTCATGAGCTTCCTGCTGAGCTCTCTCAGTCACTGCCCATTGCACTTCTTCAGTGCTTCAGGTCACGAGACAGCAAAAGCATGTAGTCATGTTACCTGCTTGCCTCCCAGTGAGGAACCATGTGATGTTTTACAAAAATGGACAGCCGAAAGAGGAAACTGGCCAAAAAAGGTGAAAGTGCAACAAAGAAGAAGTGATGATGCTAGAAATGGAATTGGCTAGGAAACCTGAAAATCAAGTTTTGCGGTGAGGGAACAGCAAAATCAAGACAGGATGAGACCTAAGCCTGCCTAGATGGAGGAACCTGGGGAGACAGTCCAGGAAGCAGGAAAAATGAGGTAAAGTTGTGTGGACATCTCTCAGTCTGAGTTGCTTTGGGAACAGAAAGCCACTTTTCGTTGAGAGAGACTGTCTTCTACTTTGGATACAGTACCTTCTGTGCCCCATAGGCAGATTCAGCCAACCGCAGGAGGCATGGGCGTGCAGGACACATTTAATGAGAAATCTGTGTGAGTGGACCTGCACAGGGCAAGTATCAGCTGTAATAATAAAAATCTCAGTCAGGTTGACTATCACTCAGGCCAAAACGTCAAAATTAGTTACTATGTTAAAAGTGAAAGTGAGTGAAGTCGCTCAGTCGTGTCCGACTCTTTGCAATCCCGTGGGCTGTAGCTGACCAGTCTCCTCCGTCCATGGGATTTTCCAGGCAGGAGTACTGGAGTGGGTTGCCATTTCCTTCTCCAGAGGATCTTCCCAACCCAGGGACGGACCCTGGAGAAGGAAACTGTAGTTACAAAGAGACAGAAAAGCAAACTTTTCTGCCAATAAAGACTGGTTCTATCATTTTAGACAACTACAAGAGCTGATTCACACTGAGCTAGCTGGTGGCTCGGTGCTGTGAGAGATGCACCCAGATCTCACAGGTCAGTTACAGCCACTGATCATGGCAAAAGGATGAAGATGAAGTGAGGCTGATTTAAAGCTTCACGTTGAAGAAACTCTCAAAAATAATTTACAACAGTGAAAATGCAAAAGATAAAATATTGGAAGCCAACCCAAACTTCAAAATAAGCATGACAGTTTATCAAGGCATAGAAAAAGGTAAGTTGTAGGGTGAGAAAAAGGCAAGCACAATTTAAATTACTCTCAGCAAAGTTACTAAAAAGTAATTCTGATGTTGAAGCTGAAGCTCCGATACTTTGGCCACCTGATGTGAAGAGCTGACTCATTTGAAAAGACCCTGATGCTGGGAAAGATTGAGGGCAGGAGGAGAAGGGGACGACAGAGGATGAGATGGCTGGATGGCATCACGGACTCAATGGACCTGGGTTTGGGTGGACTCCGGGAGTTGGTGATGGACAGGGAGGCCTGGCGTGCTGAGGTTCATGGGTTCGCAAAGAGTCAGACACGACTGAGCGACTGAACTGAACTGAAAGAAATACCACTCTTGCAATGAAAATTCCATATACATGTATAACTGGCAGTAAGGGAGTTTTCAGTGTTTTAACAAAGGTTTTAGTCATAGAAGAACTGTGCTTTCTAATAAGATTGCTTTGCGTGATTTCTGCTCACGGTCACTGTTTCCACCCCTCTGTGCTACTGTGCAACTAGGCCCTCTGTACTCTAGGCTCCCAGTTCCTCGCCCAACTCAAACTCAAGGACTTTTCATCCAGCACATGTTGGTCATCTGCTCCTTGGTTCATCCTTGTTATCATCAAAATCAGTTCAGTTGCTAAGTCGTGTCTGACTCTTTGCAACCCTATGGATTGCAGGGGACCAGGCTCACCTGTCCTCCACGATCTCCTGGAATTTGCTCAGTCATGTCCATTGAGTCAGTGATGCTATGTAACCTTCTCATCCTCTGTTGCCCACCTGTTCTCCTGTCCTCAGTCTTTCCCAGCATCAGGGTCTTTTCCAGTGAGTTGGCTCTTCAAATCAGGTGACCAAAGTATTGGACCTTCAGCTTCACTCAGTTCAGTTCAGTCATGTCTGATTCTTTGCAACCCCATGGACTGCAGCACTCCAGGCTTCCTTGTCGATCACTAACTCTACAGCTTGCTCAAACTCATGTCCATTGAGTCCGAGATGCCATCCAACCATCTCATCCTCTGCCATCCCCTTTTCCTCTTGCCTTCAATCTTTTCCAATGAGTCAGGCAGGATCTTTTCCAAGGAGTCAGTTCTTCGCATGAGGTGGCCAAAGTCTCAGAGCTTCAACTTCAGCATCAGTCCTTCCAATGAATATTCAGGAGTGATTTCCTTTAGGATTGACTTATTCAATCTCTTGCTGTCCAAGGGACTCTCAAGAGTCTTCTCCAACACCACAGTTCAGAAGCATCAGTTCTTCAGCACTCAGCCTTCTTTATAGTCCAACTCTCACATCCGTACGTGACCACTGGAAAAACCACAGCTTTGACTAGAAGGATCATTTTCCGCAAAGTGATGTCTCTGCTTTAGGTTTGTCAGTTTTTCTTCCAAGGAGCAAGCAACTTTTAATTCCTTCCTTAATCAACTTCAACTTAGCTTCTGACACTGCCATATCTTTGAAATAGCTTGCAACAAATAAGATGGTTAGTTATTACCAAATTTCTAAATACAATGAACATTTTTCAGTCTTTATCTTACTCCAGTTCTCAAATGACATGTTGGCCAGTCTCATATTTGAAATACTCTCAGCTTACAGTACTTGATAGTTTTCCTTTTTCCCTATTTTCACCAGTATCTCTGGAATTCTTGACCTTGAGCCTTTTTCTCTCTTGAGACCTGACAGAAGCCATGACAAGCTTCAAGGAGTGAGGCAGCCAGAGCTACAGTCACAGGAAAAGCTGGGCCACTGCCCAGAAGGAGCTGAGATCATCATCCCCCGACCTTGAGACTCAGCCGGTCAGCATATTCCCTGTAGCCTGTTAGAGCTAGCCCGGATAACACGAAAAGTCCCTTAAGTGAGCCCGCAAGCGCAAAATTCAGCCAAATAATAGATGCCAAGAACCCCTTGCAACCAATCCGCCCTTGCCAACTCCATGTCTTTGTTCTAAGTCTATAAACACCCCTGTAATTCTGGGCTCGGGGCTCTATGCCTCACTCCACTGCGTTGGATGTGACAGAGCGCCCTAACTCGAGTTAGCAGTAAACTCCCTTCTTGCCTTTGCATTGCCGGGGTGGACTTGTTTTCTCAGTCTGTTTGGAGACTTGGGCTCGGAGCGTAACATCCTCACCCGTAACTACATATTCTAATGGTCTCATACAGTTGTATGGCTTTTTCGCTTCAGCACTCTATTGCCAGTGCCTAACTCAGGGTCTAACAATGAATAGTAAGGTAGTATTTGATGAAGGCACGATTCCTTGTATCTCTATCACCTAACATAGTTCCTAGTTGGTTTCCATAAAACCTTTGTGAAATAAATGAATGGAAATTATTATTCTAATCCTGCAAATGAGGAACTGGAGGGTCAGAAAGATTAGTTTATCCATGATCACACAGCTAAGAAGTGGCATAGCTGGTATCACACCAAAGTCTTAACTTCAAATCTTTGTTCTCACCTTTATATCAAGCAGCCTCCTTGTATATTTCACTCCTAACTCTGAGACTCTGCCTTCATTTACCCTATCCTCACGCCAGACTGGAATGAGTGACATACTTGAATATCTCTCCTACTTTCCCACTTCTCTTTGTTGGGTTTGAACCCATATTTATACTTCTAATTGTACATTTAAGCCTCAGTGGTAAAGAATTCACCTGCAATGTAGGATACTCAGGTTTGATCTCTGGCTTCGGAAGATGCCTTCGAGAAGGAAATGGCAACCCACTGCAGCATTCTTGCCTGGAAAATCCCATGGACAGAGGAGTCTGGCAGGCTATAGTCCTTGACTCACGAGTTGGACACAATTTAGCAACTGAACAACAACAAATTGTACATTTACCAGTAGCTCTATCAGTATCTCAAGTTACTTTTCAAATTCTATGTCAAGCTTAAAATCTTAACTTTTCTGGTTGCAAGTAAAATTTCACCCATCTGTGAATGAAAACTATTGCCCAGAATATCAGTAAACAAAGGATGTTGCAGCCATCAAGCCATCATATTATAACCAGAGGATGGTGATGATAACCCTGAGGGAACTCAGGAAGGAGGCAGGATGCCTAGCTATCCAGCAGTCAGGCCCTGCAGCCACCAGTCCCCACCCCACTCAGAGCTCCGGAAGAATCTCAGGGTGAGAAAACAGGATACTGGCCTCAGGTAGCTAAGGTGCATATCAAAGGAATGGTTTCAATGAGCCCAGACTCTTGGATCTTCTCATACAGAGAAAAGCACTAGATTCTTTAACTGGAGATGTCTGATTTTCTTTAACAGTAATCTTCTGATATTCTAACTAGGTCTTTATTGCAAGGACTCCTATAGATCCTGGCGCCCCGGCCTGCACCCAACACCCATTGATTCTTTGGAGAAGTTATCTCAGAGTGATCTGAGAGTCCTGTCTCTGGAACCTGAAGTCCTGCTTGCTGAATAAAATCCAAGTCTCAAATTCCAGGTTGTGCTTTTTCTTTTCCAGTCAACACACAATTCTTGCAGTACTGAAGCAGCCGGTGTGCAGGGGTCGTGCTCTGCACAGCCTTAATATTATACCTTGCAGGATGAAAAGCTGAATCAGTGCATACTGGCTTGGAATAAAGAGTTTTAAATTTGAATTTGATCCAGAGACAAAATACCCAAGGAACAAGACTAGAATCAAGTAACTGTTTTATATATATAAACTCTATCCAGAGTCTGACTGAGGGTCTGGAACAGTTGAGGAACTCTGGGGGAAAGATGTTGGTTCTCCTTGAGTCATTCAGACACTTAGGCCGGTTTCTTCAGTGGGCTTTTGACAGGGAAATGGGTGCTGCTCCGACGAGGTTGTGCTATAAAATGGAGGCTGGATTAGGAGCAGTTTGCCAAAGTTGAGTCCTTGGTGATGCCATCTCTGATCCGACGCAAATTGGGAAGTCAGGAAAGGGTGGGCTGGGAGAGTCAAAGGAGGTCCTTTGTGTTTCAAACCCACCGGCTAGAAACAATCCCTGTCTTACCTTTCCAAACTTGTCTGCTGGGTGTAAGCAAAAATAATGCAGGAAAGGGAAGCCATATTGTATTCCAAACCCAGGAACGTTTTCTATGGCTAGGAGCCAAGCCATCTACACTCAGGTACGAAGTGTCTTCGGACAGGTCAGCTTTAACACTTACAGCACCGTTGCCATCCTATCTCAGCTGTCTCTCACGTGTTCCTTTAAGGTTCTGTGACCTATTTTTTTTTTTTCCAATTTTTGGTGAAGTACCAAAGTGATCAAGTGAAACCTAAGAACTACGATTAATAGTATAAGTCAGTTTCGTGGTGACTTTCACGGGCCTAAGCACTTTACAACAATAGTGAATGTTTGATCAACGATGGGCGATGGCTACGCAGCCAGAAAGAGCGGAGAGGGAATGCGAAGAGGCCAGTATGGTCCCGAAATGCTCCGCTGCGACGCTCTGTCCTTCCTTCCCGCACGCGATCTCAAGTCCTGGGTGGGAGGTTCTGCATCCGCAGCATCCCAGCAAAGTCCTAAATTTCACCTAAGTTTGAGGACTCTCGCACGCACCAAGGTCGATGTGGATCAAGTTTTCAAGTGAAAGCAAGCTGAGGATGCCTTTGGCAAGGACACGTTCCCTGGCAGGTGGTTCAGGAGCACCGGACAGATCGAGGCCGCGAGCAGAGAACAAAGGGGGACGGCAAGCAGCGACTGGGAACCGGGAACGCGAGGAGACGAGCCGGGGACCTCAGAGACCCCCGCGACGCAGCCCCCCGGGTAGGGAGAGGGTACCGGGGAGACCCCCGGGAAGGTGGAGGAGGGGGCGGGGCGACGAGGACCCGGGAACGGAGTGGGGGAGAGGC
>SJYC01120863.1:0-27450 GCA_006408675.1 Madoqua kirkii
ATAAAAATACCAAAAAGTCAATTTAAAAATGAGCAAATGTCATGAGCAATTAATTCACAGAAAAAAAGTACAAATGGCTTCTAGACATTTAAAAAAGATGTCAGTCTCCATGTCAATATGATGGAATGAATCTGAATAACATATCTTATTTTACATATCATACTGCCAATAAATAGAACATTAAGCAATACTATTTGCCAAGACTATAAGAAACCAGCTATTTCCACTCATTGTGAGTCATTGTATAATTTGGTACAACATTTTGACGGGCTATTTTATACATCTGTTGAAGTCAAAATATATATACCCTTTGAACCAATGATACATTTACTAAGACCTTTCTGCAGATAAACATACTCATGTAAAATCAACATGTATGTAGAAGGTATTCATTACAGCATCTTTTTAATAGGGAAAGAAATCTAAATGTTAATCAGAGAGGCACTTGTTAATTAAACAAGATATGCAACCATTAAAAAGAGTAAGGCAGCTTTCTAGATAGTAATATGAAAAATAAACTAAAAGATGCTGTCCATCAACAAAAAATGAATAAAGATGTGGTGTATATATATATATATATATATATATATACATACATACAATGGAATACTACTCAGCCATAAAAAGGAATGAAATTGGGTCATTTTTAGAGACATGGATGGATTTAGAGAGTGTCATACAAAGTGAAGTAACTCAGAAAAAGAAAAACAAATACTGTATATTTAAGTATATATGTGGAATCTAGAAAAATGGTATAGATGATCTTACTTGCAAAACAGAAATAGAGACTCAGACATAGAGAACAAAATATGGGTTCCAGGAGGAGAAGCAAGTGTAGGAGTAACTGAGAGACTGGGATTAGCATGTATACACTGAAGTGAAGTGAAGTGAAGTCGCTCAGTCATGTCCAGCTCTTTGCAAACCCATGGACTGTAGCCTATGAGGCTTCTCCATCCATGAGATTTTCCAGGCAAGAATACTGGAGTGGGTTGCCATTTCCTTCTCCAGGAGATCTTCCTGAGCCAGGAATTGAACCCGGGTCTCCTGCATTGTAGGCAGACGCTCTTACTATCTGAGCCACCAGGGAAGTCAGCACATACATATACTACTATGTATAAAATAGATAACTAATGAGAACCTACTGTATAGCCCAGGGAACTCTACTTAATGCACTGTGGTGACCTGAGTGGGAAGGAAGTCCAAAAGGGACAGGATATATGTACATGTATGGCTGATTCATTCTTCAGTCCAGTAGAAACTAATACAACATTGTAAAGCAACACTACTTCAATAAAATTAATTTAAAAAAGTGTCATACAAAGTGAAGTAACTCAGAAAAAGAAAAACAAATACTGTATATTTAAGTATATATGTGGAATCTAGAAAAATGGTATAGATGATCTTACTTGCAAAACAGAAATAGAGACTCAGACATAGAGAACAAAATATGGGTTCCAGGAGGAGAAGCAAGTGTAGGAGTAACTGAGAGACTGGGATTAGCATGTATACACTGAAGTGAAGTGAAGTGAAGTCGCTCAGTCATGTCCAGCTCTTTGCAAACCCATGGACTGTAGCCTATGAGGCTTCTCCATCCATGAGATTTTCCAGGCAAGAATACTGGAGTGGGTTGCCATTTCCTTCTCCAGGAGATCTTCCTGAGCCAGGAATTGAACCCGGGTCTCCTGCATTGTAGGCAGACGCTCTTACTATCTGAGCCACCAGGGAAGTCAGCACATACATATACTACTATGTATAAAATAGATAACTAATGAGAACCTACTGTATAGCCCAGGGAACTCTACTTAATGCACTGTGGTGACCTGAGTGGGAAGGAAGTCCAAAAGGGACAGGATATATGTACATGTATGGCTGATTCATTCTTCAGTCCAGTAGAAACTAATACAACATTGTAAAGCAACACTACTTCAATAAAATTAATTTAAAAAAATTTTTTAAGCCAAGGTAGAGAGCAAGATGATTAGTGTACTATCAGGGCTTCCCTGATAGCTCAGTTGGTATAGGATCTGCCTGAAACACAGGAGACCCCAGTTTGATTCCTGGGTCAGAAAGATCCGCTGGAGAAGGGATAGGCTACCCACTCCAGTGTTTTTGGGCTTCCCTGGTAGCTCAGATGGTAAAGAATCTACCTGCAATGTGGGAGACCTGGTTTTGATCCCTGAGTTTAGAAGATCCCCTTGAGGAAGGCACAGCAACCCACCCACTCCATCCACTTATTTACAAAAAATGAGAAAAGGTCAGATGTCTATAAGTTCTTGTAGATGCACAAAATTTCTCTAAGGCATATAAGAAATATGAAAGAGGTTCCCACTAGAGAGAGGACAAGGGTCGTGGGGAGACAGGGTTCACAGGAGATTCAGTATCTCCCTCCTACCATCTTCTATGTTTTGAACACGCTAGAACTGAATGAAAGTGAAGTTGCTCAGTCATGTCTGACTCTTTGCGACCTCATAGACTGTAGCCTAACAGGCTCCTCCATCCACGGGATTTTCCAGGCAAGGATACTGGGGTGAGTTGCCATTTCCTTCTCCAGAAGATCTTCCCAATCCAAGGATTGAACCCGGGTCTCCGGCAGATGCTTTGCCATCTGAGCCACCAGGGAAGGCTTCAATACAAAAGTATTGAATACAAACGGTTGATGTACTGAATACATACAATGTACTGAATGCCTACAATGTACTGAATGCATACAATGCATATATTGACTACAAACAAACTAAGTATCCTTGACTCAGAGTACTAAATGCCCGTAGATTCCCTATGCCCGGATGGGCGTTCGTCTGTGTAACGTTCATCTGCATCGTCTGCGCTAGTAATCAGCCTTGTGATTCCATGGCTTCTCTTCATGGACCTCACTCTAAACAGAGCTCTCTCTTCACTGCTTCTTCTACACCTTGTCTCTTCCTCATCCTGTTCCTTCTTTGGTGTTTTCATCCTTGGCCACAAAAATCTCCCCTCCTTCCCACACACCTTCAAATTCTACAAGCTTCAACATCAAATACAGTCACACCATCTCCCTGGGCTCTCCCTCTTCACACTCCAGGATCCATCCCTCTACTGAATCCATAACCCCTTCTTGTCATATTTCCTGCTGCCAGTTATACCAGCCTGACTTCAACATGGTGCCCTGAGAGCACAGAACTGTCCTGCTTGTCTCTATAGCTCCACACTGCCTTAGAGGCAGTAGGTGCTCAGCCAAAGAGAAGAGGCTTGCTCCTACTGCCCTCACTGACCATTTCCCTCAGCCAACAGTTCTGGGGATCTGATATGATCCAGATGCTACAGGAACCATAAGACTCACTTTAACATACTTGACCAGTGGGCTGACTGGCAAGTCAACTGCCTTCCAGCCTGCCCCCTCATGGTTCCAAAGACCCACTCCAGAGCCCACGTCACCTGTTCTCCTTCAGCCACGCTTCCCATGAACCCCAGTCACTCAGCCTCTGCATCCCATAAGAACTGGAAATCACCCCTTCTGGTGCCTTTACTCTGCATCCCAGATATACCACTTTCAGCCTCTGGGACTTAAGGGAATTCAGAGGAGAGATGGGAGAAAACAGTGCATGCCCAGCAGTATAACCAGATCTGACAGGTTAGTTTGAACAACAAAATGCAATTTCTACTGGATCAAGAGTGTGAAGACAGCAGGGTTTGAAGGCTGGGGACCCAGGTCTGACAGTCTGGTTGGGTGTGATGCCTTTTCTTTTCTTAATCACTATCCCCTCTGCAATCCCAAAACAGAGTTACAAAAAAACTGACAATTAGATGACAGAGAAGATGAGAAAGCATCAGTGAAATAACAGGGGAACAAGGTTGGGCTTCCTGATGGAGAAAGAATCTCCCTGGTTCGTCCAGCCAGTGTCCAGGGACACCAGGGGGGTCTGAACAAGAGCTCCGTGCCCTCTCCTCTTCTGACGGCTCCAATATTCATTTGGGAGGTGGCTTCTTTTCACTTTTCTTCTTGCTCCTCTTCTGATCTCTTTTGGTGCAGTGCGGCTGTTAACAAAAAAATACAGCATGTTTGAGACAAAGTGTGTGCAATCCCTCTTCCAGAAAGGAGGCCTTTGAAGAAAAGATGAGTGATCAGAATAAAGACAGGAACCCTGGAGGGAGGGGCTGGCAGGAGGTGAGGTGAGGGAGGAACAGTCTGGGCTAGGAGGGCAGCTTTGATCTCCCTGCACAGGCTTTTACCTTCTGTGGTGTCTTCATTTCATTGTTGGGGCCAGCGGAGTCCTCCGCCAGGGTGTGGAGTGAAATGGCTGAAGAAGGGAGGTGAGGCTGCAAGCATTTTGTTGTCATTATTCAGTAACTAAGTTGCATCTAACTCTGTGTGTCCCCATGGACAGTAGTCCACTAGGCTTCTCTGTCCATGGACTCGCCCAGGCAAGAATACTGGAGTAGGTTGCCATTTCCTTCTCCAAGGGCTCTTCCCAACCCAGGGATCAACTCTTATGTCTCCTGCTTTGGCAGGTGGGTTCTTTACCATTGAGCCACCAGAGAAGCCCCTGCAAGTCTTTAAAATGATTGAAGAGATAACAGATATCCCTCCCACCCATCCCTAAAGAGCACTGTCTAGATCCACTGGTAAGGCACTGGTAGGGAGACTGGCCTCTCTTCCCATCCATGTTCTCCAAACATGTGCACACTCACTCATTCACACCCATATTCACATTCATGCACACATAGTCATATACTCACACACATTCCCACCCATGCACCCACTCTCCACACATACACACACATACACACACACACAGAGTCAGACCTGACAATTTGTTTGTGCAAATGTGATCATCAGCAGCTTCTGTGATATTTCTTCCCTGGAGCCTAGGACATGTCCTTTCTCCAAAGACCCCCCCAGCACTGGGCCAGGCTGCTCCTGTTTCCTGCAAGCCCTAAGCCTTGGATTTAGTCAAGTTTCTCCCCACTAGCCTTCCCTGGAACTTCTCCACTTCCATCCTTACAGCACCAGCCCTCAGCTGCCTAAACTGATCCCCTTAAGCCAAGGCAGTAAAGATTAATAGCAACATCTCATGCAGTGTGTGTTGGTGAGATCTGAACTTTGGTGTGGTCCAGGCTCAAGGGTTGCAGCAGTGATGGGGGACTAACAGGCCTTAGCAGCAGGCTGGTACAGAGGTTCTTAGGAAAAGTGGATGTGAATAAATCCCTCCCTTTCAAATCATACCAAGAATCCCATGGAACATGAGCTTGGCCTTTGAGGAGGTGACTCCACTGGACATTCTTTTACAGTGTTCAGACTCCTGGAAGAGGAAACCATCAGTTGTACGAGGGTGGACCTATCCATGCTGGGTCCACCAGAGGGGCATCTCTGGTGGCCTCAGAAGGCAAGAGACTCCAGGCATCAGAAAGGCATTCCCTCCATCCCATGACATTCATGGAATAAGCATGTCTTAAGATTATGGTGTTTCAGGGCAAAGTCGGGCACATGGACTAATTGAGATTTTCTCCAAGCTCAGTGGTCTTCCCAGGTGGTGCTAGTGGTAAAGAACCTATCTGCAATGCAGAAGACATAAGAGACTCAAGTTCAGTCCCTGAGTCAGAAAGATCCCCTGGAGGAGGGGGGACTTCCTTGCTGCTCCTGGAAATTACCAGCCACTCTTGATGCTTTTGAACTGTGGTTCTAGAAAAGACTCTTGAGAGTCCCTTGGACAGCAAAGAGATCAAACCAGTCAATCCTAAAGAAAGTCAACTCTGAATATTCATTGGAAGGACTGATGCTGAAGCTCCAATACTTTGGCCACCTGACACAAAGGGCCGTCTCATTGGAAAAGACCCTGATGCTGGGCAAGATTGAAGGAAGAAGGAGAAGGGGTGACAGGATGAGACGGTTGGATGGCATCATTGACTCAATGGACATGAGTCTGAACAAACTCCAGCAGATGATGAAAGACAGGGAGGCCTGGTGTGCTGCGGTCCGTGGGGTTGCAGAGAGTTGGACATGACTGTGTGACAGAACAGTGACAACCCCAGGCTCACGGCTTTTGCATTTGTTGTATCTTCTCCCTGGAAATACTTTTCCCCAGGTAGACATATGGAAAATATAGCCCCGATCTGTGTTACCTTCTCAGCCAGACCCTTCCTAAACCCCAGGCCCTGGGACTCCTTTCTGTCTTCTTGACTTTGTCTCTGTCCATGGCCATTATTGCCATTTAATGTGTTTAAACTTAATTATTTGTTCAGTGCCTGCCTCTCTCTGTTTGAATTAATCTCAATGAGGGTATCAATTTTAGTTTGCGGTGTTTACTAATGTATCCCCAAAGATTAGGATAGTGTCTTGCATATGGTAGGACACATTAAGCCTTTGTTGAATGGATGAATAGATGAGAGGTATTTACTAAGCATCTGAGAGGTGTCAGGAACTGTGTGAGCACTCGGCATGAATTAACTCCTCTGGTCTTCACGTTGGCTGAAGTAGGTACTTTTGTAATTCCTGTGATATAAGAGGTGGAGTCTGTTGGGTGGAGTCTGTTGTGATTTGCTGGGAAGAATAAATAAGATGATGTATGCAGACGAAAGTAAAGTGAAAATCTCTAAGTCCTGTCTGACTCTGCAAACCCATGGACTGTAGCTTGCCAGGCTCCTCTGTCCATGGAATTCTCCAGGTCAGAATATAGGAGAGGGTATCCATTCCCTTATCCAGGGGATCTTCCCAACCCAGGGATCAAACTGGGATCTCCTGCATTGCAGGCAGATTCTTTACTGTCTGAGTGCCAGGGAAGCCCATGCAAAGGAAAGGCTCATAGTAAATAACCAAAAAATGATGACAATAGCTATCATTATCAACAGAAACTACATAATCTATGCTCACTTACTGAGCACTTCCCCCATGGCCAGCCCTGTGCTGGGCACCAGAGGGCTGATTGCTCGGCTGGAAGAAGATGAAAAGCCTTCATGGAAAAGGGCCACAGAATCAGCCTCTAATTAAGTGAGAAGCACAGCCCACTTGCCTCAGGTACTCTTCACTGAGCTGGGTGAGAGTCTTGACTATATTCCCAGAGAGGGGCAGACCCACTGGCAGGGATGTAGTAAGCAGGAAGGGGTCCCTTTCAGGCTGTGGAAACAGGGAGGAGAGTGTTTCATTTGTATGCCTTGCCCACCTCCCTCACCCCACTCCCACTACCCAATAATCCTTCCTTGTGTGACCCCCAGTGGGCTACCCAGAGGACAAGCACATCCTTTCTCTTGGCCTCTGGTTCTTCATCTATGAAAATGGAGATTGCACTTCAGCATTCTAGTATTCGTCCTCCAGATCTGAAATGCTGTCTTTCTGCTTGCTCTGGTTAGAGGTACCAGAACATGCAAAATACCCCGAGTGGCAGCCTTCCCAGTAAATGAGATGAGAGAAAGGCTGAGAACATCTGCTGGGCCTGTACTGGCTGGCAGGGGTGAGTTGGTGCTTCCCGGGAGGTCATCCATATGCAGGTAGGCCAGTCTAGACCTGGAGCCCCCCAGAGCACTGACTCCTGAGACTCCAGTCCTGCTCATTCTCTATGCATTGAACTTCAAACACCGAAGAAGCACTCAGGCCACAAGATGAGGGGACTGATCATTAGAGTCTCCCTTGCTTCTTTCTCCCTTCATCTTCTTCAAGACAAGATTATGGGTTGCACCTATTAATTCTTATCTAGAAGCAGCAAGCCGACCTTTTTTCTTTGTGGAGTTGTATAACCTGCATCCCCACTCCTCTGCTGCAGTGGTGGGGACCGGAAGCCATTCTTTTCCCCCAGCAGAGCCTGGATGGAGGTGTGTGCTCTGAGTGAGCTAGCTGAGGAGTCAGCGTGAGGTTCCCCATGCCTTCTCCCCAAGGGTAGCGGTACATGGAACACAGGGGGAGGAGGGCATGCCTGATACCTAGGACTCTCCTTGAGGGAGAGAGCTGGGAATCCTCCCCTTTATTTACCCTCCAAGGACAAGCAGAGCCATCAGAGTGGAACCATGCCCAGGGAACTCATGTATTCACTCATCTGCTTTTGGCTAAGCGCCTCCTAGTTCCAGGCACTGTGAGGCCCCGAGTGCAGAGATAAATAGCACGGCCCGGTAGAGAAACAGACAAAGGACAAAAGAGTGAAATCCATGCTGTACGTTTCTCTGATAGTGGAGAGCTTGGCCTAGAGAATTCCAGGGACAGAGGTGGGCTACAGCCATGGGGACACACAGAATCAGACACACCTCAGCTTGAGCACGAGACAGAGAGGACAGAGTTTATGTCACATCCATGTGCTATGGAGTGGCTAAAACTTTTCAGGGGTGTCACTCTCTGCTGAGAGAGACGAGAAAGGCTCACCACTGGAAGTGATGTCTGAATAGACTTTTGAAAGTCAAGAAAATTTATGGGAGGTCGGGAGAAGAAGGAACAAAACATACGCAAGACTTAGCATCACAAGGCAAATAGATGCACAGACATAGAAAACAATATTATGATAACTAAGTAGTATGTATCTGTTAATCCCAAACTCTTAATTTATCTCTCCCTCCTCCTGCCTTAGATTCCCAGGTTGTGCAGCAGTAAAGAATCCACCTGCCAATGCAGAAGATGCAGGAGCTGCAGGTTGGATCCCTGGGATGGGAAGATCTCCTGGAGGAGGAATGGCAACCCACTCCAGAATTCCCACCTGGAAAATTCCATGGACAGAAGAGCCTAGTGGGCTATAATCCATGGGGTTGCAAAGAGTCAGAAATGACTGAGTGACTAAGACTTTCACCTTTGTTCTTTACATAGAACATCCATTCACTCTCACTACTGGGAGGAAGCCAGGTCCCAGCACTGAAAGACAAGTCCTTCCTAGTACCCGAGAGCATCCCCACCATGCCCTAGACCTGACCATCAGTGCCTGCATCAATTCTTGTACCCAGTTTCTGTTCTGATACACTACCTTGTCTCTGCAGATTCTTAAGACTCCAAGTACCTTGTGCCTCATCTAATCCTGGCTCTGAGGTCCAGGTCTGAGCCCCCTTCTGGTGACTAGAGCCCTATATCCTGCAGGCAACTCAGGAGGGTATCGGAGCCTATTTGCCTGCAGGTTGGTTATGTAGGCTTTATCCTTCCCAGAAAAGTGTTTCTAAGTTTCCTCCTTTGGTAAAGATGCTCCAGAGAAGTTTGCTTGCTTGGCCAATAACTAGACACAAACTTGTCAGTGAATGCTAGGCTTAGCAGTGAGGTTGAACTCCCTCACCCTGTTCTTCCCAAGAGAAAAACCTAGAGGGCAGATGTCAGGCTTCTTTCTGCCTGCCTCTATCGCAATTGACCTGTGTCTACTCCAGCACATGCCCCCAGACCCTGGATATGATAGTATACACCCATCTTTCTCTCATGCAAGTCGTTGCTTCTTTTTATCTGTTGCTAGACAGTTCCCATAGCACTGCCTGAGTATGCAGCAGTCACTTAATAATGACACAGTGGTTGCTCAGTGGTCTAGATGAGGGACAGGACCAGTTGGAGACAGAACTTCCCTGTCCCAAGCTTTTGTTCTTTAAAAAGGAAATTCTTTTTATTATTTATTTAAAGTATTTAATTAACAGATAGCCTGTATTAGTTTTAGGTGTACAACATAATGAAATATGAATATATTATGAAATGATTACCACAATAAGCTTAGTTGCTATCCATCATCACATAGTCCCAAACTTTTATTTTTTTATAAGAATTTTTAAGATTCACTCTTTGCAACTGTAAATATGCAGCATATATGTGTGTGTTAAATAGCTTCAGTTGTGTCTGAATCTGTCCAACCTGGTGAACTGTAACCCACCAGGCTCCTCTGTCCATGGGATTCTCCAGGCGAGAATACTGGAGTGGGTTGCCATGCCCTCTTCCAGGGATCTTCCCAACTCAGCAAAGCATCATGGGATTTTGAACTGGGTATGTATCTCAGTTCATTTTCACAGCAAGTGTTCTAAGGAAGCATCAAAGCACCCATTTCACAGATGTGGAAAGAACAGAGAAGAGATGAGGAAGCCGACAGTAGGGGTTTGAGTCTGAAAGAGTGAATTCTGCCCAGCAAGGGTGTAGGGTGGCTATACTAGTGGTTGCAAAAATGTTTCCTCTTTGATCCTCTGTTTTCTCATTCAAGTTTTGGCAAGTTGGACTAAAAGGCCCCAGAGAACATTCCAGCTCCTTTTCTCTCCCGTATAAGCAGGAGACTCTGGGAAGCCACCTCTACTGTAGGAGAATGCCTGACACATCCCTAACAGACCACAGGTCTCCCCATGGGGAAGCAGCCTGACTGTCTTCTCCCCAGCTGTCAGTCCTCTCACCCACCAAGTGCTACAATGCACAGGGATTTTCTCATGTTTAATTAGGGCATAGCTGCTTTACAATGTTGTGTCAGTTTCTGCTGTACAATGAGGTGAGTCAGCAGTATGTATACATCTGGCTCCTCTCTCTTGGACCTCCCTTCCACCTGCCCAACCCACCCCTCTAGGTCATCACAGAGCGCTGAGTTGAGCTCTCTGTGTTACACAGCAGGTTGCCACTAACTATCTGTTTTACACATGGAAGTGCACCCCAATGTTCATTGCAGCACTGTTTACTATAGCTAAGACATGGAAGCAACCTGAATGTCCACTGACAGAGGAATGGATAAAGAAGATGCGGTACATATATATAATGGAATATTAATCAGCCACAAAAGAGGACAAAACTAGGCCATTTGTAGAGACGTAGATGCATGAGGTTTTTAAGACTGGGTCCCAGAGGACCTCCAACATCGTTGCTGAGTACCAGGTGAGAGGTTGGGTCTGCACATACCTCTTGCACACTCCTAGGGACTTCTTGGGCTGCCTGCTTAAGATGTGGGAATGGACGTGAGAAAGAAGAAAAAACTGAGAGTGGCCTTGGGAAGATGGTAATGAGTCAAATCCTGGTGAAAGATGGAGAGTATTCCCTCTGGGGTAGTTCCCTGCAGTCTGGGAGTGCAAACAGTCCTTCTGTACATCTTCCCATGAGAAAACCTGTCTGCCATTTCTCTTTCAAGAAGGCACAGACACCTGTATTCAGGAAATCACAGATTTTGTTGTTTTTTCAGCCTCCCAAGAGAAGCCAGGATGAACCACTACACTGGTTTTCAAACTGATTCTTTGTTTGAGCAGCAGAACTCTTTAAAGTCTGACATGGGAGTGGGGGCTTTCATGTGTGAACACTGTATAGTGGGATCCCAGGCGGGTGGCTCAGTCCTTCCCCATCCACTTCCTCCAAATTCAAGCCTTGAGAGAGCACTGAGGATTCCCCAGGACTTGGGTGACAACCTTTTGAAAGAGATCAAGCAGCTAGTTATAGATCAATTCACTGCCAACAAAACACAGTCATACACCTCAACCAATTTAAACAAGAGGAAATGTTACAACCTTGGTTAGCAAGAAATCCAACAGCTCTACAACCTCACAAGGACCAGGGTGTCTTGTGTTTGTCTCTGATGCTCTGCCCCACCCAGGATGTTCAAGATTTAGATATTTAGCTGCCTCCCCTCACAGGCATCCCAGGTAGCTAAGTGGTAAAGAACCTACCTGCCAACACAGGAAACACTGGAGACTTGGGTTCAAACCTTGGGTTGGGAAGATGCCCTAGAGAAGGAAATGACAATCTACTCCAGTATTCTTGCCTGGGAAATCCCATGGATAGAGGAGCCTGGCGGGCTAGGCTCCTTGTGACCTCATGGACAGTAGCCTACCAGGCTCCTGCATCCATGGGATTTTCCAGGCAAGAGTATGGAATGGGCTGCCATTTCCTTCTCCAGGGGATCTTCCCAACCCAGGGATTGAACCTGGGTCTCCTGCATTGCAGACAGATACTTTACCATCTGAGCCACCAGGAAAGCCTTAGTGCCCAATAGTTCTCATCAAATGGGATCTCATCATCACTTCCACCACCACCATCGTCATCATCATTATATGAGTATATATATGAAGTAAAGAGTATGGAATGGGCTGCCATTTCCTTCTCCAGGGGATCTTCCCAACCCAGGGATTGAACCTGGGTCTCCTGCATTGCAGACAGATACTTTACCATCTGAGCCACCAGGAAAGCCTTAGTGCCCAATAGTTCTCATCAAATGGGATCTCATCATCACTTCCACCACCACCATCGTCATCATCATTATATGAGTATATATATGAAGTCTGAGTCACACAGTCGTGTCCAACCCTTTGCGACCCCATGTACTGTAGCCCACCAGGCTCCTCTGTCCATAGATTTCTCCACGCAAGAATACTGGTTGGGTTGCCATTGCCTTCTCCAAGGGATCTTCCCAACCCAGGGATCGAACCTGTCTCCTGCATCTCCTGCATTGGCAGGCAGATTCTCGACCATGTGAGCCACCAAAGAAGCCTGTGAGATATATATATGTGTGTGTGTGTGTATATATATGATCATACATAAGTATACCATCAATACAGACTCCTGATCCAAAAATAGACATCCACTCAAGAGTCTAGAAGGAATCCCAGTAGGATTCATCTCCAGCACTGGGAGATAGCTGAACTGCTGGGGATGGAGGAGATGGACACACTTTTGTAGACACTCCATGCCTGGGAAGAGAAACAGACCCAGAGCAGGAACAACTCAGTAATTCCTTGGAATGGTGCGCTTTGTCGGCTCTGCAGTCGCCATGGGAAAAGGATGCAGTCGGCAGGTGGATAATTAGCATCACCACATTAATCATGCCAATCCATCACCGCCCCCCCCCACCAGCCCCCGGCATCCAAAGTGAGAAAAAAGTTACAAAACATGTCTGATGAAAGATTTGTATCTAAAGTATATAACTATATAAAGAACTCTCAATTCACAATAAGAAAATCAGTTAAAATTAACAGAAGCTTTAAATAGACCTTTTATTAATGAAGACAAAGAGATGGCAACTAACACATAGAAAGATGTTCAACATCAACAAAAAGCAAATTAAAACCTAAAGGAAATACCACTATATAACTATTGAACGGATAAAATTAGAAAGACCAAAGGAAATACCACAATTTATCTATAGAATGGATAAAATTAGAAAGACTGACCATACCAAGTGTTGAAGAAGATGTGGAGAAACCAGAACCCTCAAACACAGCAGGTGAAAAGTAAAATTATAAAATCACTTTGGAAAACTGATGGTTTTATTAAAAAAAAAAAGTTAAACCTACAGCACAATAAAATACAGCTATTTCACTCAATATTTACCCAAGAAAAATGAAAGCTTATGTCTGTCAAAAGGTGAATGGACAAAACTGTGGGTACTGTACAGTGGAATACTACTCAGCAATGAAGTACAACAAGACATGTGAATCAAAATAATTATAGTGAGTGAAAGAAGTTAGAGGAAAAGAATGTACTCTGATTTCATTTATATGAAACAGAAACTAATCTTTAGTGTGTCATTTGTTGAAAGCACATCATTTGTTGCCTGGGGACAGAAATTGGTGCCTTAAGTAGGACAGGGATTTACAAAGCAGTTCAAGTGAACTTTTGGAGGAATGAATATGTTCACTATTATGAGTGACCATGATGACGGTTTCACATACATCAAAATTTGTCAAATTATTCCTATTATATATGAACAGTTTTTATGTCATTTTTACTTCTAAAGAGATATTTAGAATATGAAATAGAATTGTCAGAAAATAAAGTCAATCACTCAAAATAGACAAAAAAAATGGTAGAGGAAAGAAAGATTATATACTAAAGATTGAACCATTAAATACAAAATCTGACTGGTGCGGCATATGAAAAAAAAAGGCAGAGAAGAGCTTCTTTAAAAAAAATATAAGAAAAGTGTCTAAAGCTCAGAAATATAGATCTTTAGAGTTTCTACCAGAATCTATTATAATATACAAAAAAGACACACTTAATAAACCTTTATGAAGTACTAGAAGAACGTCCTTCTACTCAAAGGATGTCCTCTTAAGCTCCCTTAATTCAGGGGCAGTTGAGTAGGGGATTGAGGAGTTGGGAGTGAGTCTAAGTTAATAAGAATCAGCTGGCATCAAGAGTGCGGCATATGAAAAAAAAAGGCAGAGAAGAGCTTCTTTAAAAAAAATATAAGAAAAGTGTCTAAAGCTCAGAAATATAGATCTTTAGAGTTTCTACCAGAATCTATTATAATATACAAAAAAGACACACTTAATAAACCTTTATGAAGTACTAGAAGAACGTCCTTCTACTCAAAGGATGTCCTCTTAAGCTCCCTTAATTCAGGGGCAGTTGAGTAGGGGATTGAGGAGTTGGGAGTGAGTCTAAGTAAATAAGAATCAGCTGGCATCAAGCTTGTTATAAGCATCACTGAATGATAAAATACAATGATGAAGTTCTAGGGAAATACTTTCAATCCATGTCAATATCTAGCTAACTACAAATTAAACATAAAGGACAAGGAAAGAATTCAGGTAATCAAAGCCTCAGAATCCTTCTGTCTCACATCTGCTCCTCAGGCATTAACTGAGGATTGTTGTTGTGTTTAGTCAGTAAGTCATGTCTGACTCTTGCAACCCCATCTGTAGTCCACCAGGCTCTTCTGTCCATGGGATTTCCCAGGCAAGAATTCTGGAGTGGGTTGCCATTTCCTTCTCCAGTGGATCTTCCTGACCCAGGGATCGAACCTGGATCTCCTGCAGGCAAATTCTTCATGTACCACTAAGCCACCATTCTTATCAAACTTTGGCAAAAAGAATAAGACCAGGAAAGAGGAAGCCATGGGCTATTAAAAAATATTGAAACTAGTTCAAAAATCATAGAATGAGAGTTTTTAAGCAGGTTCAAAAAGCAAGCAGTTTTCATTTGCATGGGAAATCAGTCAATGCCAAGAATATTTTCACAAAGAATATTGGAAAGGATAACAAACAATAAATTTAATGACTAAGGTTATATGCACATAGTCAAAAGCATATCAATCTTTCTTAAGAAAAAAAAGTAAATTAGAAATCCCAGAATGAGTGTTTATGGGTGACTGAGAAGGGATTAAATCTACGAATGTCCTAAAGTAAACAAACATCTGATCTAGTTTGGATCAACTAAAGTAGTGCAGGAAAAAGTAATTTATTTGATCTGGACTTTAGGAATATTCACTTCAAAGAGTCCTAGGCAGTCACCGGTCTTCTAAATTAGTCTGAGCAGACTGCTTAGCTCCACTTTGAATGATACTTATGTTCTTGATAATATAAACGTTTTTGAACTTTTTGAATAATTTATAAGTAAAATCCTGAAGGCTGAAGTACAGTCACAGTGCTAAATGTAAAACTTTTCAACCTCCATGAAGCAGTAGGAGCTGAGAGGACATCTCTCTTCTCACACATCCTCAATTGATCAAACTTCCCAGGCAGAAAAACTCTTCACCATAGGTGGTCTGTTTTTGCCTTCTTTTAATATGTATTTTTATATCTTTGTTTGTAGCATTACTATGAACAAAGCTAGTGGAGGTGATGGAATTCAGTTGAGCTATTTCAAAACCTGCAAGATGATGCCGTGAAAGTGCTGCACTCAATATGCCAGCAAATTTGGAAAACTCAGCAGATCCACAAGTGCCCCACCCCCCACCAGACAGACACACAGAATTACTCCTTCGCTATCTGGCATCTGCCTTCCCTGCCCCTCCATTGCTCCGCCCACCCAGGCTGCCAGACTGTGCTGCTGGTCCTGCCCAAAATCCACACTAGGGGAAGGGAAGGCCCTGTGGGTGATCTGCCTCAAGCCCCAGAACTGGCCCAGGGAAAACAAGTAATGAGGAAGAGCTGGATTGAGCAGATTCTCTGCGCTTCCTCATCCGGAACATCAGGCAGGGAACACCAGGAAGTCCATATGCTGCCGTCTGGATGGGTTTGGGGCGTGGAGAGCTAGGCGAACAGGGCTTGCCCCCTGAGATGGTTCCGGATGTGGAAGTCAGTCAGGCATGCAGGCTTGATAGCAGCGCTGCATGCATTCAAGCCCAGTCTGGAGTCATTTCCAGAATGTTCTCCCTTCAAAATGCCCCGGACTAAATTACCGCTGCTTTCTGAAAATGAAGCTCTTCTAGCTGGGTTTTCGTCCTCTCCTCCCTCTGCTTATTCCTCTTTCTCTGGCCCCCTCCACCCTCCATCTATACCCAGTTCTTCCTCTCTGTGCTGCACTCCTCCTGGCTATGCACAGCCCCTCCTAGATGCCTTCTCTCCTCTCTGTGGGAATCCCTCTTCCTGCTGTGATCTTTGCCAGCCCTGGTCCCTGGGCTCACACCCACTCTAGCCCAAGAGGAGCCAGCCCGCAGTCCCCTCAGCACCCCCCTGTCCATCTCTGGGATACTGCCAGGGGTTGGCCTATATGTCAATTCCACCAGCATCTGGTGTCCCACTGATGTGACCAAGGACACGGCAAAAGGAATGGCTGAGACACGGTTCCAAGTCCAGGGGCCAAGTCCAGGAATGGATGGGATCCTCAAGTTCCCCTGCTGCCCCTGCACAGCTGACATAACCCACACGAATGTGCCCCTATGTGTTGGAACAAAAAGGTGAAAAGAAATGGGGAGGGGCACCAACAGAAGCTCCAGTAGAGAAGGCAGTTCCTAGGATCCGGTGAACAGAGAATCAGTGGCAATAAGACAGACCCAGCCCAGCCGAACAAGGAGGACATAGATGATAATGGGACCAGGACGTTGTGGGGTGGTGTCAGTGGGGGTGTGGAGAGAGCACAGGACCGGCTGAAGAGCTGGCCTGGGTGGTAAATAGAGGTTGACACCAACTTGCAAAGGGGAGAGTGAGAAAAAGAGGAAGAAGAGGCTCAGCTGAATTCTCCAGTCTAGGATCAGGAGACACATGTGAGTTTCATATTTTTCCTATCTAAACCCTGAGTAAGGTTTATCATGAGCATGATGGTCAAGACAAGCACCTGTGCCTTTAGCACCCTCCAGCCCCTCTTCTGCAGCATCAGCCCCTGTTCTAAGGTAAGTGTGGGTCATGTCAGCTGTGCAGGGGGAGCAGGGGAACTTGAGGATCTGATCCAATCCTGGTCACTGGGCATTCCCATGCAGCTGGAACCCCACTGTGGCTCCCAGGCTCAATCAGAGCCCCAAGATGCTACCTGTTACTTCTCCTGCCACCATCCTCAGTTTAAACCACCAAGCCTGTGGCTGTTCCCATGGAAGAATGTTCTGCCACTGGCAACTTTGCCTTTGCCTTGGTTGGCCTAGAGTGAGCCTTCCTGCTCCCTCCAGCTCCCCCATTAGAGAACCCAGTCCTTCAAGGGGACATCGACTCTGGGAACCAAGAATGGTAGAACAACAGAGAGACCCCAGATCCGAAGAGGAAAGAGCACTGCAGAGGGAAGCCATGAGTACGGAGAGGAGCAGCATCAACCCCGGGAGAGGGGAGCCAGTCACCACTCTGAGGTGTAACTAGGGAAGCAGCTGTTTCTAACAAAGCCCCCCACCCCAGCTGAGCTCACTCAGAGCCCCAACATCCTCACTGGGCAACTGCTTCCTTAATGGCATCTTGACCCAGTTGTATCACTTGCCAGCCACTTTCATTTATTACAACAGTTTCATCCTAGTCTTTCAGTCTCAGTCCTGCTCATTTTAAAACCTAGTCTCCACTCAGATCAAAGCTTCCCTCCTGTGGCTATAAAAGCCAGGGGTGTGTGTGCGTGTGTGTGCGTGTGTGTGTATATGTGTGTGTACCTGTGCATGTGGGGGATAGAAAGAGTTGTGTCACCAGATTTAATAAATGAAAAATGCAGACTTAAGTTTGAATTTCAGATGAATATTCATCTTGAAAGTTGAATGAAAATATGTAAATACATATTTAAGTCTAAGTATTCATTTCAGTTCAGTCATTCAGTCGTGTCTGACTCTTTGCAACCCCATGAACTGCGGCACACCAGACCTCCCTATCCATCACCAACTCCCAGAGTTTACTCAAACTCAGCTTCATTGAGTTGGTGATGCCATCCAACCATCTTATCCTCTGTCATCCCCTTTTCCTCCTGTCTTCAATCTTTGCCAATATCAGAGTTTTTTCAAATGAGTCATCTCTTCGCATCAGGTGGCCAAAGTATTGGAGTTTCAGCTTCAACATGAGCCCTTCCAATAAACTTATGGCAGAAAGTGAAGAATAACTAAAGAGCCTCTTGATGAAATGAAAGAGGAGAGTGAAAAAGTTGGCTTAAAGCTCAACATTCAGAAAGCTATGATCATGACATCACTCCCATCACTTCATGGCAAATAGATGGGGAAACAGTGGAAACAGTAGCTGACTTTATTTTTCTGGGCACTAAATCACTGCAGATGGTGATTACAGCCATGAAATTAAAAGACACTTACTCCTTGGAAGAAAATTGTGACCAACCTAGACAGTATATTAAAAAGCAGAGACATTACTTTGTCAACAAAGGTCCATCTAGTCAAGGCTATGGTTTCACCAGTGGTCAAGTATGGATGTGAGAGTTGGACTATAAAGAAAGCTGAGTGCTGAAGAATTGATGCTTTTGAACTGCGTTATTGGAGAAGACACTTGAGAGACCCTTGTATTGCAAGGAGATCCAAGTACTCCATCCTAAAGGAGATCAGTCCTCAGTGTTCCTTGGAAAGACTGATGTTGAAGCTGAAACTCCAGTACTTTGACCACCTGATGCTAAGAGCTGACTCATTTGAAAAGACCCTGATGCTGGAAAAGATTGAGGGCAGGAGAAAAAAGGGATAACAGAGGATAACATGATTGGATTGCATCACCAACTCGCTGGACATGGATTTGAGAGTACTCCAGGAGTTGGTGGTGGACAGGGAGGCCTGGTGTGCTACAGTTCATGGGGCTGCAAAGAGTCGAACGTGACTGAACTGAACTGAATGAACACCCAGGACTGATCTCCTTTAGGATCAAATCTTTTAGGATTTGAAATAGCTCAACTGGAATTCCATCACCTCCACTAGCTTTGTTCATAGTGATGCTTCCTAAGACCCACTTGACTTCACATTCCAGGATGTCTGGCTCTAGGTAAGTGACCACACCATCATGATTTCCTGGGTAGTGAAGATTTTTTTGTACAGTTCTTATGTGTATTCCTGCCACCTCTTCTTAATATCTTCTGCCTCTGTTAAGTCCATACCACTTTTGTAGTTTATTGAGCCCATCTTTGCATGAAATGTTCCCTTGGTAGCTCTAATTTTCTTGAAGAGATCTCTAGTCTTTCTTGTTCTGTCTTCTAAGTATTTCCCATGCAGTATTTGGGACATACTTATCCTGAAAAAATATTTGCTGTTCATCTGAAATGCTAGCAGAACTGAGAGTGCTATATTTTGTCTGGCAGCCCTGGAGTACATGGTGTGGCTCGGGCACCTGTCCTCTCCTTCGAGTGAGGCAGGAGAAGGGGGAGCTGCAAGGAAGACGCACCTTCACCTGGTGACCTACGTAGGACCAGGCCTCTTTCCACAGTTGCCATTGCTTTCCTGGCAATCACTGCCTGGCTTTGCTGCCCTCTGTGTGGTGAGCATCCGACTTTTTCTTCCTGCCACAGGGTCCCCATCCCCAGCCACATGCACTGAGGTGGGTAATCACAGAGAATCCTTTGTCCTTATCAAAAGGAAGAGTGCTGGCTCTTCACTGTCCCTCTCTCATTCTATTTCTGCCTCTTCAGGACAATCACATGGGGGCAATCAGCCAGCCTATTGGACAGGCAGAGCACCAACTGGAAACAAAGTGCCCATCTTTCCCTCTTGCAGAGATCCCAGTCTTAAGACTGACTTTCTTGGAGTTTACTCTCTTGGTTTGGAGGCAAGAAAGTGTTCCCCTCCCCATCCCAAACCAGCTTCCTTTAGGCTGGTCCTCCCCTTAAATTCATGGAGAAAGTGGGGGTGATGTCATCCTCAACTTTGGGGATTCTACTAGCCCACTAGGAGTTCTCTGTACTCAGATGCGGGGACTTAGTGACTTTGACACTCAGCTCTAGGTTTCAGCCATGGTTTCCCGGACAATGGGAGAACTCTCTTGACATCTCATTACAATCAGTTCAACCCAAGTCTTATGCTGGGAGAGGACAGAGGTCCAGCCCAGTAGAAAAGGTGATGGATGGGAGGTCAGGTCTTCGTCTGAAAGGTCAGAGGGTCTTTGCCCTGACCATCCCTGTCTGACCATGATCAAGATGCTCTCCTTCCTGGTCCCAGTGTCACCTTCTGTTAGATGAGGTGCTGGCTCAGGTTGTCTCTTAGGAACTTGTGGTGTTACTGTCATTGCACACTCCCTCTGGGATGGGGGGAGGGAAGATAGCCGAGAACGGGAGGAAGGAACGTTGCTCAGTCGTGTCTGACTCTTTGCGGTCCCATGGACTGTAGCCTACCAGGCTCCTCTGTCCATGGGATTTTCCAGGCAATAGTACTGGAGTGGATTGTCATTTCCTTCTCCAGCGGATCTTCCTGACCCAAGGATCGAACCCGGGTCTCCTGCATTGTAGACAGATGCTTTACCATCTGAGCCACCAGGGAAGATAGCCGAGGGTACCTGGGAATCCAGCATGTGGAGTTTTAAGAGTTAGAAGTGGTGTCTTCATTTTCCAGCACCCACCCTCCTCTGCTAAGAGACCACTATTGTCCTTCCTCAAATTTCCTTCTCTAAACTCTTATGCATCAGGAAAGTGGGGAAGGGGGCATCAGCTCCATGGAGAGTGGAGGGCTACCCGCGGGAAGGGCTCCTGGTGCCGTGAAGTGGTGAGGTGGCTGTGGTGGGCCCCACACCATCACAACACACCGTGTTGAGCTTTTCACTTCCATTCTATGTATAAGCAATTTTTTTTTCTTTTTTGCAATCTCTTGTTTAACTCTCATCAGACCTGTTTGAGATATCATTGCCCCATTTCACAGGCAAGGAAACTGAGATGTGTGGAATTCATGGAGAATACATATCATTATGGCTTGACAGGATGCTTTTCCACCTTGTAATCTTTTTTCTCTCCATTCGACCATGTAGTGAAGAAACTGTTAAATCACTGTTCTGTGTTACAGCTGATGACCAGCTAGCACTGTGATCTTTGGGAGCCATCCAGTATTTCACAAAGGAGCTCCAGCAGCATCTGCCTGACTTTAAAGATGAAGCTGTTTTCCTCCCCCTCCAACCCCCACCTCGCTCCACCATGGTGCCTTGCCATTGCTTTCCTGTCCTACAAGGTCAAGGTAGGCATGGCTCTCTCAGGCTCCCAGACCCCTCCCAGTCCCAGCTGCTGGGCACCCAGATAACATCAGCTAACCTGGGGCTCCAGTGGTCATGTATGGATATGAGAGTTGGACTGTGAAGAAAGCTGAGCACTGAAGAATTAATGATTTTGAACTGTAGTGCTAGAGAAGACTCTTGAGAGTCCCTTGGACTGCAAGGAGATCCAACCAGTCCATCCTAAAGGAGACCAGTCCTGGGTGTTCATTGGAAGGACTGGTGCTGAGGCTGAAACTTCAGTACTTTGGCCACCTCGTGTGAAGAGTTGACTCACTGGAAAAAGGCTCTGATGCTGGGAAGATTGGGGGCAGGAGGAGAAGGGGACGACAGAGGATGAGATGGCTGGATGGCATCACCAAATTGATGGACATGAGTTTGGGTGAACTCCAGGAGTTGGTGATGGACAGGGAGGCCCAGTGTGCTGCGGTTCATGGGGTCACAGAGAGTCAGCCACGACTGAGCAACTGAACTGAACTGAACCTGGGACTGGCACTCAGCTAACAGCCACTGAAACTTCTCCCCCTGTTGTTTAGACCAGTGTTCTGATTGGCTGACATCCATGCTGTTGTTGTTATTGTTTAGTTGCTAAGTCATGTCCGACTCTTTGTGACCCCATGAACTGCAGCACGTCAGGCTTCCCTGTCCTTCACTGTCTCCTGGAGTTTGCTCAAACTCACCCATTGAGTCAGTGATGCTATCTAACCATCTCATCCTCTGCAGCCCCCTTCTCCTTTTGTGAGATGGCCTTGAGGATAGGAACAGGGAAAAGGTTCCAGGGGTGGGAAATGGCAGGAGCAAGGCAGGGAGCATGACTGAGCTTCCATATCTAGGGTCAGAACCCAGTGACATCCTGTGAACAGTCAGAACTGTAGTGGACAGTCAGGGAATGGCCAGATCAGGGTAGACGTGCTGCATGCCCTGAAGAATGGTGTTTCCTCTAAAATATCCTTTGAGTCTTGGGCTTCCCTGGTGGCTCAGATGTTGAAGAATCTGCTTGCAATGCAGGAGACCCAGGTTTGATCTCTGGGTGAAGAAGACCCCTGGAGAAGGACATGGCTAACCACTCCAGTATTCTTGCTGGAGAATTCCATGGACAGAGGAGCCTGATGGGCTACAGTCCATGGGGTCACAGAGTCAAATATGACTGAATGACTAACACTTTCACTTTGTGATTTGCAAGGGAGCAGAGCTGAAAACAGATGAATAAACAGGAGAACATAGGGAGCTCCAAGGCTGAGCCCTTCTCTACACACTGTGCCCCCAAACCCAAGAGATTCTACCCCAGACCCTCAGCCCGCACCCCAGTTTCCTCAAGGCAGCAGAAGGCTCAGCGTGCAAGGATCTTATAGCAGTGGTGACAGGTGAAGAGGTAAAGTCTAAGTTCATCCAACCACGTGCCTCCTATTTGCACATTTGAAGGTACACATATGCAGCCACCCTTAATATGCCTCTGGGTTTACAGACACGTTTGCTCGGAGGTGAGATCTGACCTCTACTGTCAATACTCAGATGCACAAGCACATATGCACACTGATCTAGGCTTGTTGCACAAGCTGCAGACTATTAAAGCTGATAATCCAACCCTGAAGACCCCTGCCAGTCGCTGTGAGGAGACTTGGCACCCACCCCTCCTTGCCAGCTCAGCCCCCATGGCTAGAGTAGATGAGTCTATTCATCTTCGTTTCCTGCATCTCCAGCTCCATCAGCTGCTTGACTGCCCCCAGATTGGCCAAGCCTGGGGATTGGACTACAGTGCAGGTTTTGTTGAGGGAAGGTGCAGAAGAGAAAGTCAGTAAATACCTAATCCTGACTGGCTCAAAGTGCTGATAACCAGTTTATGGGGAGAAATGTGCAGCTTGTAGTCTCCAGAAACTGAGTTTCTAGTTCATTTCCATCTGTGTAGGAGGGTATGGGCACTACTGGAGGGTGGGAGATGTTGGTTTTAAAAAAATGAAAACCCATTCCTCTTTCCTTTGTACTGGTGTACAGAAAAGCAGAGTCTTATAGTCTCCAAGGAGAGGGGACAGGAGCCCCAGCAGGCCCCAGGGTATACGGCAGGGCAGGCAGAAGTGAGAGACTTGTATTGTGGACCAAGATGGACACAGCCTGAGACGGAAGGAGCTGTCTGTATCCAGGTACTGGCAAGCTTTCGAGTTCAAAGCCTGTCTATACCATTCATCACTTTATAAATCTTATACACGTGCTGCACACATGTTCAGTTGTGTCCAACTCTTAGCGACCCTGGGGACTGTAGCCTGCCAGGCTCCTCTGTCCATGGGATTTTTCAGGCAAGAATACAAGAATACTGGAGTGGATTGCCATTCCCTCCTCCAAGGAATCTTCCAAACCCATGAATTGAACCTGAGTCTCCTGCGTCTGCTGCATTGCAAGTGGATTCTTTACCACTAAGCCACCGGGAAGCCCCTTTTGGGCATCTTGAATAATCTCTCTGAACCTCAGAGACTTCAGCACTTGGCAGGTGGGACAGCAGGATTGTTACCATTGAGGTCTACTCCTCTGGGTTTGAGAAAAGTCCTCCTCTTTCTAGGTTGATGGCACAGCCTATCTGGGTTTCAGTTTTATCATCTAGAAAACGTCTGGCATGAAATAATCACTCAATAAAATCTACCTATTTATTATGTATAAAATAATAAATTGTAGGGACTTCTCTGATGGTCCAGTGGTTAAGAATTTGCTTTCCAATGCAGGGGATGTGGATTTGATCCTTGGTTAGGGAACATGCTGGGGGGAAGCTAAGCCTGTGCCCCACAATGAAGGTCAGCACAGCCTAAATAAATAAATTGTGTATCCTGTAAATAAAGCAGATTTAGGCAAAAAAAAAAAAAAGAGAGAGAGAGAGAGAGAATGATATCTACTTAAACTCAGATCACAAGTACTCCAGGGATCACCTGCCTTTTGGAAGTGGGAACTACCACAGGACCCTGAAGTCTGTATGCTTGAATAACAGACACTACTTAGGAAGGAATTGTTTCATTCACTTGCCAGGTTGGTATGTACTGAGCTTCATACTGACCTAGGCTGTGAACACACTGAAGAGGAGTCGTAACAGATCAGAATGTCAGCCTTATTGTAATAGAGAAGAACAAATCTGACTCCATATTAGATCTGTTTCTCTTGTTTAACTTTTATATTCTATTGCTTTCAGTTAAGACTGTTGCCTATAACCTGAAATATACAGGACAGCCCATTCTCAAGGCTCTCTCTAAGGGTATGACACTTTTCCATTTACACAGAGATAAAAAGTTGCAAAACAGGGAGAACAAGATGGTGGAGGAATAAGTGGATGTGGAGTACATCTCTCTCCAGGGATATATCAGGAATACACCTTCAGACACAGAAATGCACGCAGAACAGAAGCTGAAAGCAGACAAGAGTACCTGACCAATGAAAAAGAATATATGCTGCTGCTGCTGCTAAGTCACTTCAGTCGTGTCCGACACTGTGTGACCCCATAGATGGCAGCCCACCAGGCTCTGTCATTCCTGGGATTCTCCAGGCAAGAATACTGGAGTGGGTTGCCATTTCCTTCTCCAATGCATAAAAGTGAAAATGAAGTCACTCAGTCGTGTCTGACTCCTAGCGACTCCAGGAACTGCAGCCTACCGGGCTCCTCCGTCCATGGGATTTTCTGGCAACAGTACTAGAGTGTGTTGCCATTGCCTTTCCCAAAAGAATACATGGAACCATGCAAAACTCAGTGGGATGAAGGAACTAGGGAGGGAAAAGGAGTGTTAGTAGGACTGGACCTGCCCTCAGCCAGTGGGGGAGTTGAAGAAGGGGTCTGATCCCCACATTGGGGCAATTGTCGAGTCAGAGGAGAAACATTTAAGGCTGAGAGTGAAATAGCTGATCTGTGGCAGCCTAAATGGAAGGAGAATCAGTCTTTGCCACAGCCATACATACCCCGGACAGGAACGCTGGGACCCAGGAAGGCGCAGCAGCTAGGAGCTGGAGTTTGGGGATTGTGGAGCAATCCCAGGGCAAGCACTGCTGTTGACTGCAGAGAGACAGACTGAGGGGATGTGAGGGAGGAGATCGCGGGGGGAAATGATGGTGGAGGAAAGCCAGGCCGCCACAGAAGCAAAGAGACACTGCCGAGTCATGCATAGTGGCTGGAGCCCTCACCATAGCCTCTCTCTCCACATGCCAGTATGTCAGCTGAACAAGAGGGAGGTGGGCCACCAGGGTGCTCCTTTAAGTGACTGATGTGCCAATCTACAGAGTAGGACCCCAGCCAAGAGGGCCCCTCTATGTGACTGACACCCCAAACAACAGAGAAGGACCCCAGGAAAGGGAGCCCTCTAAGTGCCTGAACTGGCAGAGCTACGGAGAAAGACTGGCCCAAGAGGTCTTCTGATCACCAACTGCAAGAGGCTCGACAAAAGACTCAAATAGGGCCATCACTCCTGCAGCGGAGGCAGTCCGTGTGCCTACACACTTGGTGCCACCAGGGTCCCCACAAGCCAAGAAGCTAAGCCACCTTCACACTTAACTCTCACTGGGGCAGAGCTGTCACAGGCAAAAAAAAGTCTTACATCTATGTGCACAGCGTCGCTTCAGTCCTGTCCAATTTTTGTGACCCTGTAGACGATGGCCTACCAGGCTTCTCTGTCAGGGAGGGGGATTTTCCAGGCACGAATACTGGAGCGTAGATCAGCACAGTGTTGGAGGGCAGCCTAGGGAGGCGAGGTGGACTCCCACTCCCAACCAGGGAAAGGACTCTGACAGCAGTGACTCAAGAAAAACATTTTTTTTTTTAATGTGTTGACTTGTTCTGTAGATTCCTTTAGACATTTTTTCTTTTTTTTCCCCCTTTCCCCAACTCTGTTGTAGTTGTCGATTTTATTGGCACTATGAAATCCAATTAAGCTTTTGAGCTTAATTTTTTATTCTTTTTCTCAGTCATATTTTTATTGTTGTTATAAACATCTGCCTCTATCTATGTTGGGCTTTTGCAGTTCTGTGGCGTTTTCCTTTTTTAAGAAAATTTTCTCTTTTTAAATTTAATAATTGTTTGAACCTACTATTATTTTTTCTACATTTATTCCTTTCTTTGTTTTCCTACTGTTCCTTTCTCCTTGCAGTTAATCTTTAACATGTATAAATCATCTTTATCTACCTCTACTTAACTTTTCATATCTATTCTTTCTTTCTTTTCTTTCTCTCCTTCTCTCTCAACATATTTGTTAGTTTTATTTTCATTGCTTTGTTCCTCAATTGACACTTTGCTTTAGTTTTGTTTTCCAGTTTGTGCTTAAGTTAATTTTGTTCCTAAAGTGAAGTGAAGTTGCTCAGTCCTGTCCGACTCTTTGCGACCCATGGACTGTAGCTTACCAGGCTTCTCTGTCCATGAGATTCTCTAGGCAAGAATACTGGAGTGGGTTACCATTTCCTTCTCCAGGGGATCTTCCCAACCCAGGGATCAAACCTGGGTCTCCCTCATCGGAGGCAGACACTTTAACGTCTGAGCCACCAGGGCTGCTAACTGGTAAAAATAATTTTTGATTTCCTTGTTCACTGGATCAATCTACTGTAGCTTATTTTTGTTGAACTGTTTTGACTTTGCTCATGGGTGTATATGTATATGTGCATATTCCATTACTTTAATTATTGTTTGCCTGACTTTGTAACTGCCATTTGTCTGTGGTTCATCTTTGGTTTCTCATTTTGGGGTATTTGTTTTACTCTCTCTTAATGCCATAACAAACCCATTGTGGAATCTCTGTTCCTGACCAGAGATCAAACTCACGGAGGCAGACACTTTAACGTCTGAGCCACCAGGGCTGCTAACTGGTAAAAATAATTTTTGATTTCCTTGTTCACTGGATCAATCTACTGTAGCTTATTTTTGTTGAACTGTTTTGACTTTGCTCATGGGTGTATATGTATATGTGCATATTCCATTACTTTAATTATTGTTTGCCTGACTTTGTAACTGCCATTTGTCTGTGGTTCATCTTTGGTTTCTCATTTTGGGGTATTTGTTTTACTCTCTCTTAATGCCATAACAAACCCATTGTGGAATCTCTGTTCCTGACCAGAGATCAAACTCTGAGCCTCTGGAGTGGAAGCACTGATTCCAAGACCATAGACTACCAGAGAACTAACAGTTCAGTTCAGTCGTGTCCAACTCTCTACAGCCCTATGAATTGCAGCACCCCAGGCCTCCCTGTCCATCACCAACTCCCAAAGTTCACTCAAACTCATGTCCATCGAGTCCATGATGCCATCCAGCCATCTCATCTTCTGTCATCC